>WNWK01023152.1:0-31464 GCA_009830355.1 Cherax destructor
TTTAAGCCAAAATCAAGTTTTACCTAATCGGCACGACATATGTGTGTGTGTGTGTGTGTGTGTGTGTGTGTGTGTGTGTGTGTGTGTGTGTGTGTGTGTGTGTGTGTGTGTGTGTGTGTGTGTGTGTGCAAAACAACCACTGTAAAAATAGTGATAATGTGATTTCTCACATTATCAAGGATTTGTAATAATAATAAAACAGCAGAAGGCTTGTAAGGCTGAGATATCACCTGACGGTCACGTCCGACATTACACCCGTCCCATTATGAATCAGGTGGGATAGTCAAGGACTTGTCAAACATAACTTTAATTCTTCCCAAATCTGATTAATTATTAATTAGTCTAATTTGTGTAATCCTAAACTAATATTCATATCAAACAATTTTTATGAGCTTGATTCAATTATAGTTCTCTCACCCATAGACCTACTTTATACAGCTTTCTCGGCCTTTTGAAAATTAATTGGATGGTTAAAATTACTCACATGAATAAACAGAGCATTAGACTCTTGTCGAGTTCTAATGCTATATTAATGTTGTTGTAATCTCAGTTCAAGACTTTTACCAGTTTGACTACAATATTTTACAGGAAATCTTGTAGACACAGCCATCGGCATTTTGAGAGGATTTTTAATCAATTTTTTTTTTACTGTATCAAAGTTTTTAAATTCATCTTTCATTTTAAAATTCTTAAGTAGAGAAGATATGAGTATATGAAGAATGTTTTCACAGTAAGGAAGAACCAACATATTCTTATTTGAATATGATTGTTGATCTTTCTTTGAATTGTAAAATGCATTTCTAGCCATTATAAAATATTTTTCAATTTTTTTTTGATCAATAGCAATTTCATAAATCTTGAAGATTTCTTTATCTATGAACTTTGGGCTACAAATAGTTCTCAATAACATGGATAAGAATACGGAAAGTTTACGTCTATCATCATGTGGAGAACAATAGTGTACATCTAACAGTTATTTGTTGATTTTCTGTAAATTTAAAATTTAAAATCATGGTTCCCTTTCAAAATTAGGACATTTGAAAAAGGCAATGAGTTATTTTGTTAAACCTCAACAATAAAATTTATGGAATGAGCTAGAACATTTAATTTATACATCTATATTCTTAGACGTTAGACACAAAATCTTTCCCAATAGAGCTAAGTGGTACAGACATGTTGTTGATGTGTCCTGTATAATGCCTAAGAATATAGATATAAACCATTTCCTTGTCAAATTAAATAATCCAGCTCATTCAACAAATTTTACTGTTGAGTTTGAACAAAAAACTCATTGTCTTCTTATGTTTCAATTATTAAAGGCAACCATTATTTTAAATTCAAAATACAGTGGACCCCCGCTATTCGAACACTCCAAAATTCACCCTCATTCCAGAATGTTGTTCAAGTGCTGTTACCAAACGAATTTATTCCCATAAGGAATGATGTAATTAGATTAGTCCATTTCAGACCCCCAAAAATACACTTATATAAGCACTTACAATAATAAATTTACATAAAAGGGTGAGTTTTGGAGAGTTTGAATAGCGGGGGTCCACTATATACAAAAAAAAAAACGATAAAATGACTGTTCTTAAGCGCAATGTTATTCTACCCATCATGATAGAGTTAAACTTTCTGTATTCTCATCAATGTTTCTGAGAACTTTTCACAGTGGTTATTTTGTCTATCATTCTTTGAAAATATTCCTAACAATTCAATAAATCTAGTAAGATTAACGAGTTACTCAGGTGAACATTCCCAATAATTTTGATGGTTAGAGCTAGATTGTATAATTTCAAAAAACTTCTTTGAATCTTGATTCTTGCGTCATGCGTTCATAGCATCATTTACATATCTCGCGGTAATGCGGTAATACCTTGTCAAAAGTTCTGAAATTCTTCTTTTGGCTCCAGATTTTGAACGATGATGATGTACGGATAAGTCGAGATTGAGAATTTTGTTGAGAAAAAAATATGTATTAAATATTAATTAAAACAATTTTCCATGAAAAAAAAACTGCGCGACGTTTCGGTCCCGTGCTGGAATAGTGGCAAGTCACACTGACAGTGGTCTGGGATGGACCGAAACGTCGTAAGGTTTCTCTCCTTGGCGAGGGTTTTTGGTGAATTGTTCCAGCCACGGTATTGCGACTTTTCTTCTTTATTAAAAGGAAGAAAAATATATATATATATATATATATATATATATATATATATATATATATATATATATATATATATATATATATATATATATATATATATATATATATATATACTATATATATATATATATATATATATATATATATATATATATATATATATATATATATATATATATATATATATATTAACTTCAGAGTTGACCAGGATATAAATGTTCTGTGTGTTCGTGTCAGAGAATTTAGGGAATTTCTTAAATATTTCTTAAAAATTAATAAACTTTGACATGCAAGTCCACGCTTCAATGACAGTAGTTCATCCAGTTGTATCAATATTGTGCTTCCAGTTGTATCAATCTAGTTTATCCATTTTTATCAGTCTAGTTTATACAGTTGCATCAGTCTCGTGCATCCAGTTATATTAACATGATTTAGTCATACGACTAAATCAGACTCATATTCCCTGGAAGATTCCTCTCACATAAGTTGCCTCTTCCTACACTCCTTTCATGTAATACTTGAATTTATGATTGACCATTGACAAATATAATGTACATCCATATATGTATATACGCATGTATGTATAAATGTTTGTATATGTCTTGCCGAATAGGTAAAATTTGTGATTTTGGCTTAATTATCAACGCTCTTCTTGCCGAATAAGGGAAGCGAAAATTTGTGTATGCAATAATTTCGCAAAAATCATTCTGAACCTAACGAAAAAAAAAATACTTTTTCTGTCTCATAAACATGCAAGGTTGCAGGTATGTCTTGTTACTTCTACTTACACTTAGGTCACACGACACATGCATGTACAAATATATATATACTAACCCCTTTGGATTTTTCTTCCATTTTTCTTCCTAGTTCTTGTTCTTGTTTATTTCTGCTTATCTCCATGGGAAAGTGAAACAGAATTCTTCCTCCGTAAGCTATGCGTGTCGTAAGAAGCGACTAAATGCCGGGAACAATGGGCTAGTAACCTCTTCACCTGTATACATTACTAAAAACAAGATAAGGAAAAACTTTATAAAATTGGGATGTTTGAATGTGCGTGGATGTAGTGCGGATAAGAAAGAGATGATTGCTAATGTTATGAATGAAAAGAAGTTGGTTGTCCTAGCCCTAAGCGAAACGAAGCTGAAGGGGGTAGGGAAGTTTCAGTGGGGAGAAATAAATGGGATTAAGTCTGGAGTATCTGAGAGAGTTAGAGCTAAGGAAGGGGTAGCAATAATGTTGAAGGATCAGTTATGGAGAGAGAAGAGCGAACATAAATGTATAAATTCAAGGATTACGTGGATTAAAATAAGGGTCGGATATGAAAATTGGGTCACAATAAGTGTGTATGCACCTGGAGAAGAGAGGAGTGAAGAGGAGAGAGAGAGATTTTGGGAGATGTTAAGCGAGTGTGTAGGAACTTTTGAGCCAAGTGAGAGAGTAATCGTGGTAGGGGACCTAAATGCTAAAGTAGGAGAAGCGTTTAGAGAGGGTGTGGTAGATAAGTTTAGGGTACCAGGTGAAAATGATAATGGGGAGCATTTGATTGAACTTTGTATAGAAAAGGGCTTGGTTATAGGTAACACATATTTTAAGAAAAAAAGGATAAATAAGTATACAAGATATGATGTAAGGCGAAACGACAGTAGTTTGTTGGACTACGAATTTGGTAGATAGAAGACTGTTGGGTAGACTTCAGGATGTACATGTTCATAGAGTGGCTACAGATATGTCAGATCACTTTTTAGTTGTAGCTAGAGTGAGAGTAAAAGGAAGATGGGATACAAGGAGAATTTTAACAGCAAGTAAGAGAGAAGTGAAGATTTATAAACTACAGGAGGAGGCGGTTAGGGTAAGATATAAACAACTGTTGGAGGACAGATCGGCTAGTGAGAGTATAGGTAATGGGGTAGAAGAGGTATGGGGTAAGTTTAGGAATATAGTGTTAGAGTGTTCAGCAGAAGTTTGTGGTTATAGGAAAGTGGGTGCGGGCGGGAAGAAAGCGATTGGTGGAATGAGGATATAAAGAGAGTAGTAAGAGAGAAAAAGTTAGCATATGAGATGTTTTTACAAAGTAGAAGTGATGCAAGGAGGGAGGAGTATATGGAGAGAAAAAGAGAGGGTAAGAGAGTGGTGAAGCAATATAAAAAGAGAGCAAATGAGAGGATGGGTGAGATGTTATCAACAAATTTTGTAGAAAATAAGAAAAAGTTTTGGAGTGAGATTAATAAGTTGAGAAAGCCTAGGGAAAGAATGGATTTGTCAGTTAAAAATAGGAGAGGAGAGTTATTAAATGGAGAGTTAAAGGTATCGGGAAGATGGAGGTAATATTTTGAGGAATTTTTAAATGTTGATATAGATAGGTAAGCTGTGATTTCGTGTATAGGGCAAGGAGGAATAACATCTTATAGGAGTGAGAAAGAACCAGTTGTGCGTGTGGGGGAAGTTCGTGAGGCAGTGAGTAGAATGAAAGTGGGTAAAGCAGCTGGGATTGATGGGATAAAGATAGAAATGTTAAAGGCATGTGGGGATATAGTTTTGGAGTGGTTAGTGTTTTTATTTAATAAATGTATAGAAGAGGGTAAGATACCTAGTGATTGGCAGAGAGCGTGCATAGTTCCTTTGTATAAAGGCAAAGGGGACAAAAGAGAGTGTAAAAATTATAGGGGAATAAGTCTGTTGAGTATACATGTATTGAATAGGAGGTAGGTTATTGAAAGCGGTGAAAAGTTTTTACGAGGATAGTGAGGCTCAGGTTAGAGTATGTAGGCGAGAGGGAGATTATTTTCCAGTAAAAGTAGGCATTAGACAAGGATGTGTGATGTCACCATGGTGGTTCAATATATTTATAGATGGAGTTGTAAGAGAAGTGAATGTTCGGGTGTTGGCAAGAGGTGTGGAGTTAAAGGATAAAGAATCTAACACAAAGTGGGAGTTGTCACAGTTGCTCTTTGCTGATGACACTGTGCTTTTGGGGGATTCTGAAGAGAAGTTGCAGAGGTTGGTTGATGAGTTTGGTAGGGTATGCAAAAGAAGGAAATTAAAAGTGAATATAGGAAAGAGTAAGGTGATGAGAATAACAAAAAAAATAGATAACGGAAGATTGGATATCAGATTGGAGGAAGAGAGTATGGAGGAGGTAAATGTGTTCAGATATTTGGGAGTGGATGTGTCAGCAGATGGGTCTATGAAGGATGAGGTGAATCATAGAATTAACGAGGGGAAAAATGTGAGTGGTGCACTGAGGAGCACAAACATAAAAGCAAAGAGGGGAATGTATAAGAGTATAGTTATACCAACACTCTTGTATGGGTGTGAGGCATGGGTTGTGAATGTTGCAACAAGAAGGCTGGAGGGAATGAAGATGTCATGTCTCAGGTCAATGTGTGTTGTGAATATAATGCAGAGAATCCGTAGTTTGGAGATTAGGAGGTGGTGTGGGATTACCAAAATTATTATCCAGAGAGCTGAGGAGGGGTTGAGATGGTTTGGACATGTAGAAAGGATGGAATAAAATAGAATGACTTCGAGAATGTATAAATCTGTAGTGGAGGGAAGGCGGGGTAAGGGTCGGCCTAGAAAAGGTTGGAGGGAGAGGGTAAAGGAAGTTTATTGTGCGAGGGGCTTGGACTTCATGCAAGCGTGCGTGAGCGTGTAAGATAATAGCGAATGGAGACAAATGTTTTTTAGGACTTTACGTGCTGTTGGAGTGTAGGCAAGGTAACATTTATGAAGGGTTTCAAGGAAACCGGCAGGCCGGACTTGATTCTTGGAGATGGGAAGTACAGTGCCGGTACTCTGAAGGAGGGGTGTTAATGTTGCAGTTTTGTAGCTGTAGTGTAAGCGCGCCTCTGGCAAGACAGTTATGGAGTGAGTGATGATGAAAGTTTTTCTTTGTCGGGCCACCCTGCCTTGGTGGGAAACTGCCTATGTGTTAATAAAAAAATAGGCTAATCTAAATTGCGCTTGTTATAATAAGGCTAGGTAAGTTTTCTAATGCTCATTTGGTACAAAATTAATAGTTTGTATATTAACATAAATGAAAAAATTATATTTAAACGTATAAGAAAATTTTAATAGACTTAATTTTAAATGAGTTCTTGCTAAATGACCAGTTTTATCTTTTCGATACGAATAATATATATATATATATATATATATTATATATATATATATATATATATATATATATATATATATATCTATCATGTAGGTAAAACTTCTATTATTGGCCCGGTGGTCCGGTGGCTAGAGCTCTCGCTTCACACACGGATTGCCCGGGTTCAAATCCCGGCGGGTGGAAACATTTCGACGTGTTTCCTTACACCTGTTGTCATGTTCACCTAGCAGTAAATAGGTATCTGGGTGTTAGTCGACTGGTGTGGGTCGCATCCTGGGGGACAAGATTAAGGACCCCAATGGAAATACGACAGACAGTCCTCGATGACGCACTGACTTTCTTGGGTTATCCTGGGTGGCTAACCCTCCTGGGTTAAAAATCCGATGAAATCTTTATCTTATCTTAATATCAGCTCTTTTCTTGCCGAATAAGACAAGCGAAAATTTATGTAAGCAATAATTTCGGAAAAATCATTCTGAACCTAACAAAAAAAATATATTTCATTGCGTTTGTTTATTATTAAATTATTGTAAACTTATCTAATATATTTAGTTCGATTAGGCTAAATTAATTTGCGCTTGTTATAATAAGGTTAGGTAAGTTTGTAAATAATTTCGCAAACGGGCGAAATTATTTACAAACATGTCTTACGTCCACAGCAGGACTCGAACCTGCAAACTCTGTATCAGAGTAACCATTGGTAAAGTACTGGATACTCTGATACAGAGTTTGCAGTTCAAGTCCTCTGTGACGAGAGCAATGTTTGTATATATATATATATATATATATATATATATATATATATATATATATATATATATATATATATATATATATATGTCATCGATTAGGTAAAACTGGTCAATTAGCAAGAACTCATTTAAAATTAAGTGCTTTCTAAAATTTTCTCTTATACGTTTAAAGATATATTTTTCATTTATGTAATGTAAGAATTTATAATTTGTACAAGAGAAACTTTGAAACCTACCTAACCTTATTACAACAGCGCAATTTAATTTAGCTAACCCAACTAAATATATTTTAGATACGTTAACATTAATTTAATAATTAACAAACACAATGAAATATATTTTCGTTATGTTCAGAATGATTTTGGCGAAATTTATTGCATACACAATTTTCACTTGTCTTATATGGCAAGGTGAACGCTGCTATTTAGCCAAAATCGCAAGTTTTACCTAATCGGCACGACATATGTATATATATATATATATATATATATATATATATATATATATGCAATACAGTCGCAAACTTAACAATGTAAGACAACTAACAGGGGATGGATATCTTCAGCTTAAGTACTTTCACACGTTTCTGTGCTTCATCAGGAGCTATGCAATGTCGCGAGAGTAACAACAGGAGGAATGAGAAGTTTTCTCAGACTATGAGGGAGAGAGATATTGAGATTGGTGACTTAAAGTTAGAGTATGGCTGGTAGTGACTTGACTCTGGCTCTCACTTCTGGACGCTGCCTCAACAAACGCTATAATATTGTACGCGACGAAAATAGTCGTTCTTCTTGACGTTCATGAACGACGATATTTTTTTCTGCTTGCCGTTTTGAATATCATTTTACTTATTTATTTTATTGGTCGCATATATTTTTAAGATATCCATAACAATGTAAATCATACGACTGGTAGCAGTAACAAAGGTATATTTGATATGTTTAAAGTATAGTATATGTGGAGGGGATCCTGGGGCTTCATTACCCTTCTCTCGAAGCTCACTTACTTTTCTTGAATAAGAAATGAATAACTTTACGCTTGTTGCACCAATAAGTCAACTCAGACTCTTAGCATTACTGACGTCCTGCCCCACCGAGGTCACCACACTTCACTATATCTCACACATCTCTCATATAAAAAAAAAAAAACTTTTTTCTATAATGCACAGAAAATACCGTAATTTTTCCCTAGAATCAATTGGTTCACCTTATCAAATGCCTTGAAGAGACCAGGAGCGCAGCAAGAACTCTTCCTTACTTCTCCATGGAAGACCCAACAGTTTCCTTCAACATAAAATATGAGTCAATAGTTTGCATATTTAGTTTTGAAAAGAAAAAAAAATAGTATAATTTTCGAGGGAGCACAGACACACGCGAGCGCACACAAGGCTTCAGCAGCGGCCACACAGAGGCCACACAGAGGCCACACAGCGGCCACACAGGCAAGGAAGGTGTGTGTGGAGCGAGAGTGGTGCTCACACCACGACGACTGACCACATACTGAAGCCTGGGTGATGCTGCTGCCTCCCGGCTCTCACCAGTGCCACTAGTCACATGTACCTCGCTCAGCTGGTGCCATGACGTCACAACCCATCGGTGCCAGGAGCGTAGGAGGGGGAGGTGGGAATATTGTGGGTGGAGGTGGGTGGGAATGGAAGGATGGCATGCGGGGGTTATGAGATAAAGGTGGAGACCAAAGTGTTGGAGTAGACATATTAGCTAAGAAAACTTCCATCATTGTTGTTGCCTAAAACAATGTAGAGAGAAGGAAGATTTCTTCAGGTTGTAAAGATGGGTACACACCTTCCTGTTTTAGAGATTAATTTACTAGATATGAATGACAACAGCATCGCTTGATAGGCCTTAAAACGAAGAACTAAAATGTCTAGAGTAGGCAGGCTCTCCGTAGCACTCTGAGGGAAGACATGATTTGAAAGCAGTGCCATAAGCGTTCCCCAGGTCATCGAACACTGACCTGACAGAGTGACAAACCTGAAATCATCCCGGTATCATGACAACAGAGACATGACAACATGAATGAGGCAACATGAGGAAAGCAACATGATGGTAGACAAGTACTGGAGGATAGATACCACAGGAGTCTCCTGTTAAGAGACAACACAGAGAGAATTGGTGAAGACAGTGACTGCAATTAACAGACTCACGACCCGACGTGCGGTGGAAGTAACCTGTGGAACAAATAGGATTGTGCAACTAAACGAAAATATTAAGAGCAAAGAAGTACGAAATCTGAGTAAGTAGTCCGATATAGACCTTAGCATCAAAAGAAGTGAAACTAGCAGCAAGAAATTCATAGGCGAACTCGTCCACATTGAAATAAACGCATGAGTGAAAAATAGTGAAATTCCAAGCGCTTTCGTGACTTCTAACATTATCAAGGAACTAAAAAAATAAAATGGTTAACAGGAAGGCATATAAGGACGAGACTGCACCTCGTTGCCACACGACAACAACACCTGACTTATTTTTTTTTACATTTTATTAGTTCCAATAAATATACATTTATAAGTCATAAACATGCAAAATACATATTACAAATTGTGCAACAGCAAATTTCTTTGATTAAGCAGTGAATATATCAGAAAACTATACCCTAAAAACCCTAAAACCCCTTACCTCTACCACCAGTGAACTCTTGTCTCCTTTACCCTTATAAATAAATACAGAGTCCACAAAACATAAACCAAAATAATGAAATACAGTCCACCATAACATTGCATCTTGTCCTAAGGATATGCGGTAAAGACTCCATGAAGACTGCAAATAATATTTACAGTGAGCACAAATAAATATACATTTTACAGTTCATAAACGTGCAATAATTACATGTTACAAATTGTACACCAGCAATTTCCTTTTGATAATCAATGTATATATCAGAAACTATACCCCTAACCATTTATCTACAATCAGTGAACTCCTGTCCCCTTCTCCTCTTATGCTTGATACAGTGTCCACAAATAACAAACCAAAATAATACAATACCAAGTCCACAATAACATTAGCTCTAGTCCTAAGGATATGCAGGAATACTGCAATAAAATACAGTGTGCACAAGTAACAAATAACACGACCCAAATAATTATACGAGTCCACAATAACAGTGATTCTATTGAGCACAAAATAATATCCTACCACACAGGTTTCCAGACTCCTTAACTCCACGGAGACTACTACCCTTGTTTCATTACCATCTCTGTACAAAGTTTAGTCCAAGACATCCATACCACTGTCACTACCACTCACACCATACCAAACCACACCATGCCCCCGGCACCAGAGGATCCGCCAAACCCCTGCAAACCCCTTACTCCCCCTCCCCTACAAAACCCCAACCTCACATTCACTCCACACACACACATCCACTTCAACACACACTATTAATCTAGACAGTCACCCGGTCCCCAACTGTGATGTCATCCGTCCCCATCCCCAAGGGATTAACCCCCTATCTACCTATCTACCTATCCACTCCACCACACCTACCCAATGCTCCACCAGCGCCTCTGTCAAGCCCTTTCAAGACCTTATCTGTCTCCCAATAAACCCTGCACACTCAAGTTCCTGTACCCCTCTGAAAAGATCGAATCCCACTCCCTCCCATATATTAAACGATTCCTGCACATAGTGCGATATATACGGGCCGCCACAGCCCCATCCTTTCCCCAACACTCACGTCCCTTAATTTCCACGACATGCACACGAAGTCCCCATACAGTACAGTAATCCCTTTTATCCCTATGTCTGACCCACCCATATCCAAGTAAATAGCCCGTAACAAAGGGATACCCCACCCAAACCCCTTAACACCCCTCCCATCCACCTACGAACCCCATCCAACGTTTCACAAAAATATACCGCATGCAGAGCCGACTCCGGCAAGCCACACTTCTGACACATCCGTCTTTCGCCAATCCCAACGGATAAATTCTCCCGTGACGCACTGCCCATGTAAAACGAAACATCAGCTCCTGTCCCTCGCCGGCAACCGCAGATCCTGAACCCCTTCCATATCCCCTTCCAGTCATATACCGGATAAAGCGCCTTCCCTTCCACCATCTCCTCCCCAGCACCAAACCTCATTATAACCGCAACACTCAACCTTTGTGGCTCACGTATAACCAACAAGCACCGTAGCCAATCTCTGCACTGCCCCAGTTCCCTCGCACCCCACCACTCACTTACTTCCCGCAGCACCCTTCCACCCCAGCCTCACCTCTCCCCCAACCCTCCCTCCTTACCACACAACGTTTCACATACATACACAACAATCTCCTTTCCAGCCATATTAAACCCAAACTTCCTGAAATTACCCTTTTCCTAACTATCTCCTTCCAAAGCCAATGTCTACCATGTGCCCAAATAAACTTAAATACCCTACTCTCCAATTCTTTAACATCCCAACTTAATAAAGGAAAAATGTTGGCAATATACCATATCTTACTATATATCATGTTATTAACCGCAATGACCCTCTGCCGCAACGTTAGCTCTCCCACTCTCCAACTATTCAACCGCTCCGTCGCACTTTTAACCACATTTCTCGAATTCACCTCTCTCGCCTCATCCCTGTCCCTCATGTAAACAATACCACATATTTTCACCCTGTCCACAATTTTCCACCCATACCTGCTACCCAACCCGCCCCCACCAAGCGCCTACCTCCAATAATATGGATTTAGCTCCATTAACCCTCATGCCAGTTCACTGCAAAAGACTTTATGTGTATTCCTATGTTAACCAGCCCCATCTCTTACACACTAACACCGTGGTGTCATCTACATATCCACCACATTTCTAATCCCCTTATCCCTCCCCCAACCCCTTCCCATCCCCCACTAATCTGTAAAACGGATCCTGTAAGCAAGCGAAAGAATCTGCGACAGGGGACAACCCTGTCGCAGACCCCTTTCCATCCTAACCTCCCTCCCAACCTACCATTTATTTGCAACCTCACACTTGCCCCTGCATATAATGCCCTAACCCAATCCAGCACTTCCAATCCAAACCCCTGCCTTTCCATTATTCCAAACATACTCTCACGCTCCACACTATCATATGCTCCCTTCCAACCAGTGCAAGTATTCCTCCCTCTACCTCTCTATCTATGAAATCCTTAATACGTTCATGTCCCTCCCCACACCCTTCCTGGTATCCCCCTGTCCTTCCTCAATCACCCCCTAGCACTCTTTTTAATCTATTACCTAAAATTTTAGCATATATTTTATAATCCGTATTCATAAGGACTAAAGGTCTATAATTCTCTAAAGTTTCCCCTCCTTCCCCTTCCTCATTAATACCATTACCCCCATACCCATGTCCCTCCCATTACACCTGTCCTTTTCATACCATTCATCACACCTACCATACAATCCTTTATAATGTTCCAATTCTCCTTATAAAATTCATTTGCCAAACCATCCATACCTGGAGCCTTGCCCTTACTTAACCCTTCCACTGCCTCCACACCTCCCTCTCACTGATCATGCCCTCCAATCCCTCCCGATCTTCCCTACTCAACCTCTCCTAATCTTTCCCAATAAAATGCTCCTTTCCTCCATACCCCCTCCACTACTCATGTGCCTTGCAAACCACTTATCTGCATACACATTCATTCCTTCCGTGGAATTTATCCTCATACCCTTCACATAATTCCCCATGTTTTCATCCACTTCCAGATACTCCAATGACATTCTATCCCTTCTCTGTTTACACTTCCCAAAACATATTGTGAGGGCCTATCCCCACAACACATCATCCATTCCGGCTTTCATTCTACATGCCCAAACCTCTCATTCTTCAAAGTCATCAACCTATCTTTCAACGCCTTGATTTCCTCTGTATTCTATGTCCTCCCGCATATAACAGTCTTTCAAGAGGCCCTCAATATAATTTTGTAAACCGTATCTCCATCCTGCTTCTTCCCTTCCCAACCTCTGATAGTAAGCTCGGATGCCAGGCTTCCCATACTTACCCACCAATCCACCAAAGCCCCCTCCCTACTCCCCATCCAAAACCACCACCAATCCCTAAATTCCTCCTTTTACCATCACCCTTTAATAACTGAACATTTAATTTCCAAAACCCTATACCATTTGCAACCCTTCCCACCCCACCTCCACCAACACTCCCCGATGATCCAGAAACCCACATCCAAATATTGCACCCCCTACTACCACGCTACCTGTTACAAAATCCTGTCTAGTCTAGCCGCATACCCTCTTCTAACAAACGTAGGCTCACCCCACCTCCACCCAATCACGTCTTTCAAACCTACCCTCCTAAGTCGTCCCTTAAGGCTGCAAGAACACAACCTCCACCCCGTGGCTCCACATCCCTCTCTCTAATTACACAATTAAAATCCTCACAAACAATCGTTACATAGGAAATCCCGATATGCATAAATCATGTAATCCCAAACAAAGTCCACCTTCACCTTCCTTGCCGCCTCCGCCGCATGTACACCTAAAAAACATACCCTAACTCCACTCCACTCCCCATCTACTCTAACAGCCTACCCCCACACTCCTCCATCGCAAAGGTTTGAAAGGGCCTGACGCCGCCACCACTACCGCCACCCTCCTTTAATCTACTGGATGAACTTGCAAACACTTTGTAGCCATTCAAAAGTAAATCCCACCACTCCTATAATTGTGTTCCTGTATAAAAGCAACTGTCACACCATACCTTCGCAACGTACACTCCACTCCAAGCCCTTTTGATTTCATCCTCAACCCGTTTACATTAAGTGTTAAACACTTGAAATCTATGTCAGGTTTGCCCTAGGCCTCTGTGGAAGTGTACGACTTCCACTTTTACCCTTTGCTTCCTCCTAAAGTCCCAGCTCTTGACCAAACTAAATCTTTGCAACTTCTACTAAGGCTTTACAGATCCTCTGTGTGTTCACATCCTCACTGCCTGATATGCAGACCTTTACGTGTCCTGTATTGCTTCCACACTACTTGCATTCTCGTCTGATGGACCTCACCTGCATCCCCCATAATTAAGTGGTGGTCCTCTGGACTGCACACACCACACTTTCCACCACATTCCTGCATCTATCAAACCATCATTAGTGTTTACACTTAGCACCGGCAAGGGTCGTCCAATATTTCCTTTAATATTTGTTCCAATGGTACATCCTCTGCCGGACTCTCATGGTGATCACAGTCTACCACTGGCATAACAGATTCCTGCGTTAGGGTCTGACAAACCACCTCAGATCCCTCCACAATCTCACCCAGAGTTTCGTCTGCTTCTCCCGTTGCTTCTCCTCCTTCCTTTCCTCTCTGCGCCTGCACTTTCACTACTCATTGCTCTGGAACCTGTCTGGGTCCCGTCCTTCTCATGCAGTCAGCCGCCACATGATCGTAGGGCGCCACAGGCGCACGTCCTGCGCTGTCCCATGTAGGTCACGTACACTTGGGTCCTGGAAGTCTGGTAGAACAACGTAGGACGGTATAGGGTGCTTCAAGGTCATTTCAACGAGAACGACCCTCAGGGAGGCCATCAAAGGTCCTCGCTCCACTTTCCAGGTGTTGCTGCGTGTATCGTGCCGTACGCACTGAAAACTGTACTGATGTCCGTCGGGTCCGTTTCGAATGGGACGTTCTTCAAACGTACCCAAGTGTACGTACGTGAAACGTCCTTCAATCGTACCTGGAGTCCAGTGTGCACCGTGTATACATTATCCTGGTGTCGATCTACGAGTCGGTCATAAACTTCTGCCGTCAGTAACTTCACAAATAACCTATTCATCCCATTCAGGGCAACGCCATACAAATCCCCTGTGTCAAGTCCATACACATCTCGTAATATCGTCGGTATCACAGTCCCGGCCGTTGCAGGGTTTAGGACGCCCATCACAAGGTCAACACAGACAGTATTCAAACGTCTCCTCCCTGCTGTCGCCATGTTGTTTTGGAAAACCAAAGTGCTGTAAAGCGTCGCCAGGGGTCAGGTCAGAGCACCGCACACCCTCGCACCACCAGAGCTGGGCTGCGACACAGGAGTCTCCTGTTAAGAGACAACACAGAGAGAATTGGTGAAGACAGTGACTGTAATTAACAGACTCACGACCCGACGTGCGGTGGAAGTAACCTGTGGAACAAATAGGATTGTACAACTAAACGAAAATATTAAGAGCAAAGAAGTACGAAATCTGAGTAAGTAGTCCGATATAGACCTTAGCATCAAAAGAAGTGAAACTAGCAGCAAGAAATTCATAGGCGAACTCGTCCACATTGACATAAAGCGCATGAGTGAAAAAATAGTGAAATTCCAAGCGCTTTCGTGACTTCTAACATTATCAAGGAACTAAAAAAATAAAATGGTTAACAGGAAGGCATATAAGGACGAGACTGCACCTCGTTGCCACACGACAACAACACCTGACTTATTATGATGATGTAGGTAGGTAGTCAGTGATCCGTGAAACACACATTATATTCTACCCAAAAAATTGTCTAATGTATCTTAAATTCTTCCCAAATTTTATTAATTATATATGAATCCAATTTATATAAACCAAAAGCAATATTCATATTATTTTCAAAACTACTTTTTGTGAAACATGATTCTATTATATTCCTGTCAACCATGGACTTGCTTGATACAACTTTCTCAGCCTTTTGAAAATCAATTGAATGGTTAAAATTTCTCACATGAATAAACAGAGCATTAGAATCTTGTCCACTTCTAATGCTATATTTATGATGTTTTAGTCTTAGTTCAAGACTTTTACCAGTTTGACCGTAATAAACTTTATCACATATTTTACAAGGAATCTTATAGACACATCGTTAGCATTTTACCCCTAACCTTTAACATATCATTATACCCCAACAACGTGCTATTCCAAAATGGCAACAGACAAATATTATTCTATTCGACTTAGACATACACTATACCCTACAAGTAATGCATACATAACATATAAAGAGAAGCCCAAACTGCTATTTTACAAAACATTCTCCTCAATCCACTCCAACATCCAAATGAAAATCAAAACAGCTTCCCATAACCTATAATGTTTTCACAATAATAATAATTACTTGCCCTGTCCCCTTATACATACAGATCACAAAATGATCTAGAACAATCACCACAACACTTTACATACTGAAATATACATTTACATTTATGAAAATATCCCTCACATACATGGCATTGCATCATTACTAAATGCAATACAAATACACAAACATTGTTATATGCCACAATCTTTTTATATATAAACCTTCTGGATAACCGTAACTTCAGAAGACACCATCATAAATCAACATTGTAACTCCCTAAAAATACTACGAAATTAAATACATTTCCACAGAACCCTACCTAAACACAACACCCATATTTTCACCATGCCCATTACACCTGACACAGGAAAATTCCTTCACAACAATATACTTTATCTAATACAACAAGTAATAAGTCGTATACCTTTAATGTCTGATCCCCCTCTATACATTTACTACCATGTAAAATAACATACATCTGAGAGGTAAAAACCCCAAGCCCCTGACATTTAACATATCATCATTAAATCCTAATGCCCACCCCAAAACTAACCTTCATAAATATTTTAGTTTCACATTCCACATTACCCTCATCCTACATACATGTTATACACAACCGTAAATACCATATCAATCAATCAACCACTATCAATTATGGAGTAATACAAGTACCCTCATTATGACATATACAAGTATAACCTTAACAATAAGTAATCATATGTCACACAACTCCAAACACATCAAAAGCAACGCCACCACTGGCGATGAACCAAATAAACTTTTATACCCTACTACAAACCTTGTGCATCAACAAACTCCTGTATAAATTACAATGTTTCCCTAATCTACCAAAGCCCTTTACATTTAAATCTGTAACCCTGGCCAACACATAAAGGTCAGTCCATAATCAAGGACTTACCCTTCACACAAAATCTATGTCTCTGACGTGCCACAGCTCAATACTACATTATTATATGAGCCAAGATTATTTCCAATAGGCAAAGACCACCACCATACCCCAACCTACACCCTGCTCAACCAAACTCTACCTCAGACAAAACCACGTGAAAAAACTATGACTATACCAAAAGCCCCCTCCCCCAACCCTATGTAAGCCCAAAGCAAAACTAACCCTGTCCGTACCGTTATCCTAACCACATACATTCCCGCCACCCCCCTTTCCCATCCCTATTTCGTCCACCGTCACCCACATTTTGTCAAAGAGTCAACTCCCTCCTTCGAAACTGCTCACCCTCACCCCACCCCTCCACATCCATACACCCTTCCCTGCCAACCAAAACAACCACAACTCATTCACTACTATCCAAACCTCCACAAAACCGTACATCCCAACTAACACACCTTACACACCTGGCCAAGCCCCTTTTTACCTAGGTACCCCTCTCACCCCAACAACTCCCCCAAGACCATCCCCCTGTATTCCACTACAAAAGCCTCCTCCCATTCCCTCCCATACACCATCCTATTTCAACATTTAGAACGATACATGTAACACGCTAAGGCCCTAATTCTTACCCCTATTCCCACCTCCCTTAATCTCCACGATCCGCATACAAAATCTACCATACAGTACATCAAACCCCTTCTCACCCTAGCGGTGACACCCTCAAAATCTAAAAACAACGCTCTCAGCACGGGTATGCCCCCCCCCAACTTCCGAATAACTCTCCCTATCCACTGTCTCACCGGCTCCAACATCTCACAAAAGTACACCACATGCAGTACTGACTCCAATTCCCCACATCTCTCACACCTCCCATCCTGCACCACCCCCATTTGGAAAAGAACAGCCCTGGAAGCCAGCACCCCATGCATAAACCTATACATTAATTCTCTATTCCGTGCCCTCAGGCGCAACCTCCTAAAATCCCTCCAAATAGCTACCCAGTCATACACAGGATACACCCCCTCACACTCCACTACCTCTCTCACACCCCCCAACCTCAACATTACTCTTACCGACACCTCCTGCGGGTGATCCACCACCAACAAATTCCTCAAAATTTCCTTACAATATATCAAATCCCTACCCTCCCACCATCTACTCACTTCCCCTATGACCCGGCCTACCTCTATCCCCCCTTTCCCCAAACCATACCCACCCACCAATAACCTTCGCACAAACATACACATTGACCTTCTTTCAATCCAAAATAACCCCAGCCCCCTATCTACACTGTTCCTAACAATATCCTTCCTAAACCAATGCCGGCCATATGCCCAAATGTACCTAAAACCCTCCCCTCCAATCTAATTACATCCCTCTGCAACAGGGAATATATAACAGCCACATACCACACCGTACTATATATCATCGTATTCACCGCAATCACCCTCTGCCTTAACGTTAAATCCCCCGCTATCCATCCCCCCAACCGTCTCAACGCCTTCCCCACTACTCTATCAAAATTAACCTCCCTTGCCGTATTACCATCACTCATGTACACAATGCCACATATGCGCAAGTTATCCACAACCAACCATCCAAGCCCCGACCCCAAGCACCCTCCCACCCACTCCCCCACCTGCAACAATTTCGACTTCGCTCTATTCACACTCATACCCGACACACCACAAAAAAACCCTATACTTCTTTCCACACCATGCAGATCATCCATACCACTAACCAAAAACGTAGTGTCATCCACATATCACACTATTCCCGACCCTCTCCCCCTTCTCCCTCCTTTCCCACTTCCTTCTGTACCAGACGATAAAACGGATCTTGCATACAAGCAAACAAAATCTGTGATAGCGGACAACCCTGCCCCAGCCCCCTATCCATAGGTACCACCATTCCCAACCTACCATTCACCTGCACCCTCACACATGCTCAATCATATACCGTCCTCACCCACCCCACCACCTCCTCCCCAAACCCCTGTCTTCTCATGATTTCATACAACACCTCCCGCTCAACACTGTCATACGCACCCTTCCAATCCAATGCTAATACCCCACCCCCCTCATAATCATCAATGTAGGATTTTATGTGTCCATGCCCCCTGATCATACTCCTACCCGGGATGCCATACTTCCCCTTCTCAATTACCCCTTCCAACACCCTCTTTAACCTGTTCCCCAATATCTTAGCAAAAATTTTATAATCCCCAGTCATCAACACCAAAGGCCTAAAATTACTCATAGTGTCCAAGTCTTGACCCTTCCTTACCAACACCAGCACACCCATACCCATTCCCCTACCCATTTCCCTATCCCTTTTCATGCAATTCATCACCTGAATCACGCAACCACTCAGAGCATCCCAATTTTCCCTATAAAAATCATTCGCAATCCCATCTATACCAGGCGTCTTCCCCCTACTTAACCCGTCAACCGCCTCCCATACCTCCTCCCCACTTATCGGCCCCTCCAGACATTCCCTATCCCCCCACCCAATTACCTCATCCCCCATAATATCACTTACCCTCACACTACCCTTCCTTCATGCCAAATACTTTTCAAACCACTTATCCACATACACACCCATTGCCTCCGTAGATCGAACCTTCAAACCACATTCATAACCCATTCCTTCATCATCCACCTCTATACACTCCACTGTCATCGCATCCATTCTCTGCTTACATCTCCTCAAAACAAACTTAGATGGCCTGTCTCCCCAAAGCACATCATCTATTCCCGCTTTCACCCTGCATGCATTAAAACGCTCATTTTGGATTTTCTTCAACCTATCCTTGATACCCCTAATCTCCCCCATACACTTTTGACCCCCCTTTGCATAACACTCCTGCAACAACCCCTCCAAATACTTCTGCAAGCCAAAACTCCAACCTGCCTCCTCCCTACCCAAGGCCTGATAATACCCTCTTATACTTTCCTTCGCCACCCCCACCCACCATCCCACCAGATCCTCTGCACCCTTCCCCTGCTCCCACAGCCCCTCCCACCAACTTCTAAAATCCCTCCTCCAGTCCTCCCCTACCACCAATTTTACATTCAACTTCCAGTACCCCTTGAACCACTTCACCACACCATCCCAGATTACCTCGACCAACACTCCCCTATGATCCAAGAATCCCACATCGATCGTTTGAACACTACCCACCACTACCTTCCTAGTCACATAAACTCTGTCCAATCTGGCAGCATACCCTTGCCTAGCGAAAGTGTGCTCTACCAAGTCCCCCCCCCCCAACCACATCCCTTAAACCTGCACACCCTAGCAAATCCTCAAAGCCCCCAACTCACAACCCTCCCTTCTTGGTTCCACATCCTTCCCCATAATCACACAATTGAAATCCCCCCCATTACCGAAACCCCTGGTAAACCCCCACACGCATATACCAAAACATCATTTACAAACTACGTTTTCACCCTGCTGGAATGCTCCACCGCCATATACACCCCAACGAAGCAAACCCTTACCCCTCCCCATTCCCCCTCAACTCTTACCACCTGATCACCCCACATACCTCCCAACCCAAAGGTCGAAAAGGGCTTGACACAGCTATAGCTACCGCCACCCCTCCCTTTAACCTCTCAGATGAACCCGCATACATGACAAAACCTTTTATACATAAATCATTTGCACACCTGTAATTATGCTCTTGTATAAAAGCCACTTGTACACCATAGCGTTGATAAGTCCCCTCCACCCACACTCTTTACTTCATCCCTCATGCCATTTACATTTATCGTCATACACTTGAATACAACTGCGTGGGTTTGCCCTTCGGCCGTTGTGGAAGCTGTGACACTGACTTACCCTTACCCCCCCCCTTTATTACCTAATTTTCCACCCTTGACACCCCCCTTTCTTGCGCCCCCCCCCACTGTCATTGCCACAACTTCCACCAATGGCTTTTTACTAGATCGTTGAGCGGGTGTTAACACGTCATCACTGTCTGACAAAGGTTCAGACCTCTTACGGGACCCCACCGTCCCTACCTGCTCACTACTAATATCCTCCTGATGCACTTCAACAGTCGTTTGCACGCTCTCCAACTGCTGCACCTCTTGACTTTCAACACGCAATACCTCATCCAATACCACCCCCCCTTCTACCTCTCCAGTGTCCTCCACTTCCAACATCGGTAAAGGATCATCAATTATAGCCTGCAGAACATCCTCCAAGGGTATATCTTCACCATTCTCCTCCACCTCACTACCCTTCTGCTTCTTATCATCTTCCTGCAACACCCTAAGCAGGGTGTGACATATCTCCGCAGAACCATCCACTATCTCACTCCACAGCTTGGGCTGTCGTTCCACATTTCCCTCAGGCACACCAGCACCTCTGGCCTCCACCACACTATGCAGCCTCATGCCTCCCTCACCACAGTTCATACCCCTCCTCATACAATCAGCTGCCACATGATCATATGCCCCACACAAGCGGCAAGTATGTCTCTGCCCCATGTAAGTTACATACACTTGTGTTCTGAAATCAGTCATCACAACGTAGGAGGGAATAGGTCGTCGAATGGTCATTTTCAAGGAATACATTCCCTCGAATAGGCCCTCCAGTGGCCCCTCAATCCACTTCCCAGCTGTCACTTCATGCACCGTCCCATATTCACCGAAGATCTTCATAATGTCCACTTGGTCCGCCTCAAATGATACGTTTTTAACACGTACCCAAGAATATGCCCGGGACACATCCTTCAGTCGTATCTGCATGGTGGAATTAACTGTATACACCTTGTCGTGATGCTGATCCACCATTCGTTCATACACATCAGTTGCCAGAAGCTTTACAAAGACACGATTGACCCCATTCAGGGCCACTCCATAAAAATCAGTAGCTTCTATGCCGTAGACATCCCGCAGTATAAGCGGCAAAACTGTTCCTGCCGTAGCCGGGTGTAAGATTCCTTTTACCATGTCAATACACACAGTTTGCTGCCAGTGTCTGCCTACAGCCGCCATGTTGACAGAAAATGCTAGCTCACTAGGTTCCCACCAGATGGCAGAGCTCAGCGTAGCACCTCCTCACCCAACCAGAGCTGGGCGACGAATGTGTGTATGTAGGGAAAAGAATAAACTTGCCTCAGGGAAAACTCAAAATTCTCCCGGAAGCTGTTTGAAAATTTTCAACCTTTATTTAAAGACAAAATACATTGGCAAGAATACAATAGGGAGTAAAACAACATAGATAACAACTCAGAGCTACATCTCAAATACTTCGTCCAGCTCACTGGCAGTGGGCCGCGTGCCCAGAATGCTGCAGGCATTTCCCCTCTGGATCGCAACACTGAGTCTCGGAAAGAGGAACCTGGTCGCCCTGTGGTCCTTGGTTTCTATGATGAGTTTTTCACCCATCTCTTTGAGAAACTTTAGAGCACACTTGCCCCATGCTCCAAGGGTCTGCAACCCTATTGGGATGATGTTATAGCAAGGAGGAAGGACTTCATATTTGCGGGTCTTCTGGGTCTCCCTGTGGCTGGCAGCTCTACCCCCATTGGCTACGGTGTATGGCAAGTAGGTATTGTTACATGTTTGTCACTGATTATAATGCGAAAATCTCATCCAGCTCCTCAGAGTTGGGGCGCGTGCCCAAAATACAGCATGCATTACCGTCTGAACAGCAGCACTGAGTCGCTGGAAAAGAAAACTAACTGCCCTGGGGTCCTTAGTTACCCTATTGAGTCTTTTGCCCAGCTCCTTGAGGAACTTAGATGCGCTCTTTCCCCATGAACCAAGGGTCTCTGAGCCTATGGGAGCAAACATATAATGATGGGCAAGTTCTCCATATTTTCTCGACTTCTGGGACTCCCTGAAGGTGGCAGCTGCCCCTCCTTCCTCTCTGGTGTATTGGAGATAGTATCAGCCAAGGTAGATGCACATGTGTAGTACCACACCACCTGCTTGCCGTCTGTCCAGGCTTGAATAGTGATACCATCTGGACGCTTTTGGCTGCCATCAGATCTGCATAGTTGGGATGGCTCCCTTACTGCTGGGCATCCGGCTGTTGTGAGGCTCCTCTTGATAATGTTATTAACCTCTTCATGTCTTGCAATCTTTCCCTCGGATTTACGACAAACAAGAAAATGGTACCTGAATCGGTCTGCTGCTTCACTGCCACAAATACACCTGTGTTCGGCAAGAATACGGGCGGCAAGTCGAAGGCCAACACCAATGCGGTGTGGTCTGTGGGTCGAGGCGTGTGCCAAGGCTGGAGTTGGGAACAGCCAACAGAAAGTCCCCTGCATGAGGAGCTCTCACTGCCAGGAGGCGGGCTCTATCCTTCCCTGACACTCTGAAGCATTGCTGAGGCTATATTCTCTACTATTGGGCCATTCCAGTGTGACTGTTTGTAGTCGTTGGGGGGAGCAGGCCTGGTTTCAGAGCCCGTTAGATTATCCCAGATCCTGGCTCTGTCAACGAACTTTTGGTCATGGATTCCAATCCAGGAGAAGGCTGGAGGCAGTGGAGATGTCATGTCTAAGGGCAATGTTTGGTGTGAATATAATGCAGAGAATCCGTAGTTTAGAAATTAGGAGGAGGTGCGGGATTACCAAAACTATTATCCAGAGGGCTGAGGAGGGGTTGAGGTGGTTTGGACTTTTAGAGAGGATGGAACAAAATAGAATGACTTCGAGAGTGCATAAAATATAGTGGAAAGGCTGGAGGGGGGTAAAGGAGGTTTTGTGTGTGAGGGGCTTGGACCTACAGCAAGCGTGTGTGAGCGTGTTAATAGGAGCAAATAGAGACAAAGGTCATTTGTCACCCAGCCTTGGTGGGGTGAGGTGGGTCTCTGCGCTGGTGGTGACCCCTGGTGACGCTCTGAGCCAACTTGGTTTTCAGTCAAATATGGCGTCGGCCGGCAGATGAAGAGTAAATACTGTCTGTATCGACATGGTCACAGGAGTACTGCAGCCCGCTACGGCAGCCACTGTTCTTCCAGGCCTCCTGAAGGACGTGTACAACGTCGAGGTGACTGATTTGTATGGCGTGGCAATAAACGGCATTACTAGAGTGTTTGTGAAACTCCTTACAGCTGACGTTTATGAGATGTTGGTCAACCAGCATCAGGATCTGGTGTATACTGTGCGCACCGGCCTGCAGGTGAGATTGAAGGACGTTTCAAGGACCTACACTTGGGTTAAGATCAAGAACGTGCCATTCGAGTCTGACCAGATGGACATCAGCAAGGTTTTCAGCGACTACGGAACGATACATGCTGTAACAGCAGAGACGTGGAGTGAGGGGCCCATGGTGGGCCTGTTTGAGGGGTCCTTCTCACTGAAGATGACACTTCAGAGGCCGATTCCCGCATATGTCATCCTGCCTGAGTTCCGCACACAAGTTTACGTGACTTATGTGGGACAACAAAGAACATGCAGGCTGTGGGGGGCTTATGGTCACATAGCCGCAGAATGCATGAGGCGATCGCATCAGAGGATGGATGCAGGACAACGAGGGCAGATGGCACAAGAGAAGCATCGAAAGAACGAGGAAACAGTCGTCACGGAGAGGCGTACAAGGTTGTGGAGTGAAATAGTGGAGGGCCCTGAGGAGAGATGTCATACATTGCCTCAGGGGTCTGAGCAGAAGGCGGTTCCTGGTGGATGTGGTGATGCAGAGGGCGTGAGACAGGAGGAGCCTTTGGAGGAGGTGTTGCAAGGCTTATTGGAGGACCCTTTGCCTGTATTAAGTGGGGAGGTGAGTGCTGAATTGGATGAGGCAGTGAAGCTGGTGGAAAGTATGGTCCAGGAGGACACAGGGAAGGGATTCATGGAGACTGAGCAGGTGACAGTGGAGGTGCACCGCTCAGCAGAGGAGAGTAGTATGCAAGTGGTACCCGGGACTCAAAAGAGGTCGGGTACAATTTTGGATAGTGATGACATGCTAACTCCTGCACAGAGGACGTATAAAAAAACTTTGGTGGATGTTGCGAGGAAGGATTTAGACTTGTTGAAGGATAAGGACAGGGGTGGGAAAATAACGAGTAAAGCAGGTAGTAAGGAGAAGGCTTCATCGCAGCATCCACTGAGGTCGAAGGACAAACCCTCACAAGTGATTTCCAGTGTTTAACTATAAATGTGAACAGATTACGGGATGAAATTAAACGAGCATGGGTGGAGGGTACATTACGTATGTATGGAGTGACTTTAGCATTCATACAGGAGCGCAACTTTAGGTGTGGAAGGGAGCTGAGTTTGAAAGGATACAGAGTATATGCGGGGTCATCAGGGAAATTAAAGGGTGGGTCGGCAGTGGCAGTGGCGGAGTCCAACCCTTTTCGACTAATGGCATGGGAGGAATGTGGGGGGGTAGGATTGTCAGGGTGGAAGATGATTGGGGTGGGGTTCGAGTCTGTTTCATGGGGGTGTACATGCCAGCTGACAGGTCAGGGAAGGTAAAGAAGGAATTTGTGCGGGACTCAATGGTGTTTGCATTTAGGGATTTGCCGGGTGTGGCAGTTGTAGGTGGAGATTACAACTGCATGATCAGAAGGAAGGATGTGGAGCCTAGGGATACGGGGCTAGGCTAGATAAGATGTATGTTTCAGGGAGTTTGCAGGTGGGAAGGGTTCGTACAGTGGATGTGGGGTTTTCTGACCATAAGGGAGTGTTGGTGGAGGTGGATTGGTCGGGGGTAGCGAAACGATATAAAAGCTATTGGAAGTTGAATACTAGACTTTTGTCGAGCTGGTGGGGGGAAGGGAGAAGTGGAAGAGAGGGGGAAATTTAGTGGAATGGTGGGCACAGGAGGGAAAGCAGCTCATCCGACAGTATTATCAGAGGTTGAGAAGGGAGGAGGCGGCATGGAGGTACGGGTTGCAAAATTATATTGAGGGGTTGTTGCAAGACTGTCACGACAGAGGGGGTTATAAGGTGACGGGGGAGATTAGGCAGTTGAAGGAGCAATTAGGGGATATTCAGAATGAAAGATTCGGGGCTTGCAAGATGAAAGCTGGGTTGTAGGTTCTGTGGGGGGATAAACCCTCAAGGTACGTATTGGGGAGGTGCAGAGCATGTAGGGAGGCAATTTCAGTGGAGTGTTTTGAGGTGGATGAGAACCTAGGGAGATATGAGAGGGGTTGGTGGATAAGGGGTACGGAAGCAATGGGGGTGTATGCTGATAAATGGTTTGCCAAATATTTGGACAAAGTAGAGATAATGGAAGTGGAGGGGATGTTGCTACAGAGAGGTGTTAAGGAGAGGATGGGGGAGGAGGACAGGAGGGTGGAGGGGAGATACGGGAGGATGAGGTGTGGGAGGCGGTGGATGGTCTCAGCAAAGGGAAGGCACCAGGAATAGATGGGATTGCAAATGAATTTTACAGGAAGAACTGGGGTGCTTTCCGGGAGTGTGTCACTGGGGTGATGAATTGTATGAAGGTGGGAGGGGTTTTGGGGAGGGAAATGGGTATGGGGGCGGTGGTTTTGGTGAAGAAGGGGAAGGCGGGGAACATGGTTGGTAATTACAGGCCTTTGATGTTAATGAATGCTGACTATAAAATATACGCGAAGATTTTGGATAATAGATTAAAACGGGTGGTGGAGAAAGTGATTGAAGAGGGGCAGGGAAATACCGGGCAGGGGAGTGACCAGGGGCAGGAAAGGACTAAGGGGTTTATAGATAGGTGTGGGGGAGTATTGACGTTGGACTGGAGGGGCACGACAGTGTGAATACGGATGTGCTGCTAGAGATTATGCGACGACAGGAATTTGGGGAAGTGGTTAAATGGGTGCGGTCTTTGTATGGGGGGGCGTAAGGATTCAAGTGAATGGTAGGTTAGGGAGTGTGGTACAGATGAACAGAGGGCTGTGGCAGGGTTGTCCCCTGTCGCAAATTCTGTTCACCTGTCTGCAGGACCCGTTTTACAGGTTAGTGGGGGAGGGGATAGGGAGGGACGGGGTAGTAGGGGTGGGGGGACAGGCTTTCATCGTGGGGTACGTGGATGACACTACGGTGCTTGTGAGTAGTAGGAAGGACTTAGAGTGTGTGGGGAGGGCTCTAAGGTTGTTTTGTTCGGCGACGGGAATGAGGGTGAACAAAGGAAAGTCGAAGTTGATGGAGGTGGGGGACGTGGGTGGACGGGAGATTGGTGCGAGGGTTTGGGTGGCCCATCGTGGATAGCATCAAAATATGTGGGATCGTATTCATGAGGGAGGGGGCCATGGCTAGGGAAGTAAATTTGCATAGGGTCGTGCAGGGGCGAAGGATCGTATTAATAGTTGGAGGGCGGGGGACCTGACCTTGGGGCAGAGGGTGATTGTCGTAAACAGCTTGGTTTATAGTAGATTGTGGCATTTGGCGGTCGTGTATCCAATAAGGAAAGAGGATGTGAGGGAGCTGGAGGGTAGGGTGTATCGGTACATATGGGCAGGTGGGCAACATTGGCTTAGGAAGGAAATTGTGTGAAACAGCGTCAGGCGGGGAGGTTTAGGGTTGATTTGGGTGGAACATGGGCTTATATGTGCGTTTGTTAGAAGATGCATGGTGAGAAGGGGGGGACTGGGGAGGAGTGGAGAGGATGGGGTGGGGGGGTGCTGAGGGAGGATGGGGAGTGGTGGGAGGGAAGACTTGTCTTATTGCAGGGATATATTGAGAAATTTGATGGTGATGGCGGAACCTCACAAACTACGGACAGGTGTAATGGTACGAGTGGGGAATGGGAAAGAGGTGGTGGAGGGGGCGGCAGTGTACCCCACATATGACTGGAGAAGCATTTGGGAGGGGTTCTGGGAATTAAGGTTGAGGGAAAGGGACAGGGAGCATATGTACAGATTCATGCATGGAGCGGTGGCTTTGCAGGCAATTCTATTCACCATGGGTTTAGTGCAGAATGGTAGGTGTGAGAAGTGTGGCGTGATGGAGTTGGCATTGCATGTGGTGTATTTTTGCGAAGCATTGGGGGAGGTGAGGGAATGGTTGGGTGGAGTCATTCATGGGTTGGGAGGTGGTGGCGTTTTGATGCTAAGAGCAATATACCTGGATATAGGGGGAGTGGGGCAAAGAGAAAGGAGGGGGATTATGTATTGTATGGTAGATTACATGTGTAGAGCATGGAGATTACGGGAGAAGAGTAACAGGGAGAGGATGAGGGCTTTGGCGGCATGCATCGCACCAAGTGTAGGAATAGGGTGGTGTATGGTAGGGGATGGGAGTTGGCTTTCATGGTGGGGTACTGGAACATGAGTATATGGGATCTATGGGGGGTCTAACAAGGGGCTGGACGTCCAGGCTACAGGTGGAGTGGGTGGCTGCCAGGGTGAATGCTTCGGGGATAGGTGAAATAGAGGTGTGTGTGGGGTATGGAAGGGGGGCCGATAGTGGGCATGGAGAACTACTAACACCTGACCCGGTTGGGGACGTATGACTAGAGCAGAGGAAAGTATGCAAGGAGGAATGGGGTTGAAAAGGAGGGGGGTCAGTAAGAGGATAGTGAGGGTTTGTCCTGTCCTGTGCATTTCACTTGGTGTGAGGAGGTTGTTTAAATACGGTATAGCAGCGTTCCTATGGTATGGGACGATTATGTGGTTGCATATGTGCATCTGATGTCATATGAATGTTATGAAAAACACAGAGAGTTACGGTGGTGTTACTATGGGATATCTGTGCATGATTAGGTGTTTTGTTAGATGATGGGTTTGTTTCGGCAGTTTTTAAAGTCTAAATTTGTATATAATTGTGATGACTTTGATATGAGGAATAAGAATGTTTCTGGCTTGGTGTTTCTTGAAGATGTGTAACATTTTACTTAATATTTGTGTCTTGTATTATGTGAGCCTTATTTATGTATTGTATGTAATATGTCCTTCTTGTGTGTGGTGCTGTTCAGTGGTTCTTAGTGTTATTATTGGTATGTCTACGTGTGTAGACGTTGTTACCTTTCATGTTGTACATAATTTGTTGGGGTCGGTAGGGAATCTACCGTAATAGAGTTGTAATTTGTGTCCACTACAATGCTAGAGGAAATTGGTTTCAGGCGAGGGGGCAGGGTATATATATTTATTATAGCTTGTACATATTGGAATGTACATGTGTGCATTCATTAATGACTATTATATGTTTTGTTTTATGTATAGACAGTACGTAAAAAAATCATGTTTTGGAAATATCATTGGTCTTCTAGGAAAATCAATATATGTGATGGCACTTCTAGGGTATGTATTGGTAAAGATTTATTGACGATGGACATGGCTCATGTGTTACATTCTGGATTTGTATGTACATTGTTTTGAACCCTTGATCATGGGGTTTATGTAGTTTGGGGGAGGGTTTGTAGGGGAGACAAGGGGGTTTTCATGATATGTATTAATCAGTTACATGTGCATAGACTTTTCCTATGTGGCTGTTTTTGGTTAGTTGTTGTTGTTCTTTTGGATTATTTGTGCATAATGACTTTTAAATAAAAATATAAAAAAAAAATAGAGACAAATGGTTTTTAGGACTTGATGTGCTGTTGGAGTGTAAGCAAGGTAACATTTATGAAGGAATTCAGGGAAACCGGCAGGCCGGACTTGAGTCCTGGAGATGTGAAGTACAGTGTCTGCACTCTGAAGGAGGGGTGTTAATGTTGCAGTTTTATAACTGTAGTGTAAGCGCGCCTCTGGCAAGACGGTGATGGAGTGAATGATAAAAGTTTTTCTTTTTCGGGCCACCCTGCCTTGGAGTGAAACGGCCGATGTGTTAATAAAATAATAAATAATATATATATATATATATATACATATATATATATATATATATATATATATATATATATATATATATATATATATATATATATATATATATATATATATATATATATATGATGAAAGGATTGCTGGTGTCTTTTTCTGTCTCATAAACATGCTTTGGCTGTGAAAATGTACCGTACGAAATGTAGAAACAGGCAGGTGTATGGAGGGATTGGGATAAGGTTTTAGTTCAGCTTATAGGAATTTATGGGTGGGAGAGTTATCACGGGGTTTTAGGGGTTTGAGGGGCTTGGTTTGCGACTTGCTTGGGGATGTGCGGTTGTGGCTTTGGTATGGTTGTGTAGTGGCTTTTGATTGACTGAAATTGGTAGGTTGGGAGGGGGCGGTTTGGTGTAGGTGGGGATGGATGACCTTTATACTGGGGACGGGAGACTGGTGGGTGTGTGGGTGTGTATGTTGTGTGATCGGGTGGGGTTTGTGGGTTATTAAGGGGGATGTTATTGGGGAAAAGTAAGGGTTTGCCTGTCCCGTGCTGGATGTTACGTTTGGTGCAGTGTGTTGATGTGGTGTTTTATTATTTAAGAACTTGTGTATGGTTTAAGGTACGAAACCTGCTTGGTGGGTTCCGTGGACTTCATGTTGGACCAAGACATGGTGATGGTAGAGGACGGTAACATTTTAGGTTACTGTCAGCTGGTTTGTGTACTTTTGTATATATTTCCCATTGTACACGGTGATGGTATTGTTCTGACTTATCATGTGAAGTGGAACTGCGTTAATAATGAAAGGGACCAGTGGTACCTGTGGTATCAGGTCCTGGGTGTGAGTGGGTATACGTGGAGTGCATGTAATCTGTATGTATGGGTATAATATATATGTGCTTATGTGTGGGTACTATGGTACTTTGTGAGAAATGTACGATTGATTGTTGTACGACATTACTGTACTGGTGGATGTGGTGTAGTATGGCATTGAGCACTTATTGTATTTGGCGTGGACAGATATTTGTAGAATACGGGTCCGGCACCAGTGGTGATTTATGTTTTCTGTTTTACATTTTGTACATTCATCCTGATGTAATTTGGGTTCCTCATAGTCTGTGGGATAATGATTCTGGTACATGTAATAGGTGCATATAATTTATGCACATAGTGGTTGATGGGATAGGGAGATTTTTGTGTTTTCTGGAGATTGATTATCTGTATGTTTTGTTCTGGTGTATTTATTGCAATTATTTGCATTTGTGATTGTGGTCACAGTTATTTATGAACATGTTTTATGTATATCTGTTTAAAACCAATAAAATAAAATAAAAACTCTAAGAAAGGAAGCTCAAAGTTTTTTTTTTTTACATTTTATTAGTTTCCAATAAATATACATTTATAAGTCATAAACATGCAAAATACATGTTACAAATTGTACAACAGCAATATTCTTTGATTAAGTAGTGAATATATCAGAAAACTATACCCTAAAACCCTAAAACCCCTTACCTCTACCACCAGTGAACTCTTGTCCCCTTTTCCTTATAAATAAATACAGAGTCCACAATACATAAACCCAAATAATGAAATACAGTCCACCATAACATTGCCTCTAGTCCTAAGGATATACAGTGAATACTCATTGACGACTGCAAATAAAATTTACAGTGAGCACAAATAAATATACATTTTACAGTTCATAAACGTTCAATAATTACATGTTACAAATTGCACAACAGCAATTTCCTTTGATAATCAATGTATATAT
>WNWK01023153.1:0-31462 GCA_009830355.1 Cherax destructor
ATGTTACTGTGATAGAGTGGGAAGATAGTTATGACTGTGATAGTAGGTGGGAAGATAGTTATGACTGTGATAGTAGGTGGGAAGATAGTTATGACTGTGATAGTAGGTGGGAAGATAGTTATGACTGTGATAGTAGGTGGGAAGATAGTTATGACTGTGGTAGTAGGTGGGAAGGTAGCGATGATTGTTGGCAGCAGCAGCAGCAGCAGCAGCAGCAGCAGCAGCAGCAGCAGCAGCAGCAGCAGTAGCAGCAGGCGGCGGCGGCGGCAACGGCGGCGGCGTTACAAATAAAAACACAAAGATCAGAAAACATTTATTTAGGGGTTTAAAATTACGCGGTAATAGAAGAGACATTTTAATACAACTAAAGAGTTTCAACCTAGTTACAAGGCTGACTGAAAAAATATATAGAGCGAAAAGAGCAAGGGAGTTTTTTTTATGTACACTTTATACAGTTTTGGATGATTTATAATTGTCATTCAAAGAAACATAGGCGTAAATTACCTAGGATAATCTATAAAAAATAAGTGACTTCCATTGTGGCCTCTGCTGCCTATTAGATACAGTATCCTAACTCTTAGATACAACAGCCTAATTTATTAGATACAGTATCCTAACTCTTAGATACAATAACCTAATTTATTAGATACAGTATCCTAAATACTAATACAGTAAAAAAATCCACGATTGTTAATAAAAACAAAACAAATCTGATTAATCAAATGCAAATAACTGAGTAAATAAAATAAACGACAAAGAATTACATGGACGTCAGGAAGGAAAAAAAAATATCAGTTGAGTTTAAGTTACACGAAGAGTAATTATATTTAGAAATCATTTTTGTGTGACCACACTTTTTACAGGCTCTTTTTAGTTCTTTTTCCTGACCTGGCTTATGCTGAGACTGGTCTTGATATGGTCTGGCAACCCCTTACACACTTTTTTTTTATTGCAGTGTTGTATGTCAGCCCTGACCGCCTACTGTGGGTAGTAGAAAACTGTGTTCATGTATCCTCTTCCCAGACTGACTTTGGTATCTAACCTTCAAAAAAAAAAAAATAGCAATTCGCACTTTTGTAAAGATGATTTAGCTCCAGTTGTCGTATTCTATCATTAATATTCAGCATTTCCAGTTCCAGGATGAATCTTACTTTCGTATTCTGAGAAATATGTAGTACGTCTTTCATTTTTTTGGTTAGAACAGAATACCATGAACAAGAATAATGTACATGGCACTGTATAAGAGCTACTAAACACAAGGTCCCGTGAGCCTCATTAGGTAAGGCACCGTGGCACTGTGCTTGTCTGTACACTAACTTCAACTTGGCATTTGCTTTTTTTTTCTACATTGTTCACTATCAACTTTCCTGGCATGCAAGAATCAAGGCTACATAAATGCTGTAAGTGCACTTAGAGCTCAACATATACCTCGTAAAACATGATCGACATTCTGCATTTTTAAAGAGAAATAAATTAAGTTATAAATCGTAAAAGTCAATACTGTATCGTCAGCACATTTGAAAAAGAAACTGTAACATATATCTGTAAATTTATCAATTATTATTTACGTTTATAGGAAGAGCTAAACACAGACGTCGTAGTGCATGGGAAATGGTAGGTAATCAAGTGTGCTCCAAGGAAGAGGATCAAGAGTCCTTCACCAGTATCAATACACTCCATTGAAAGATGTATATTCTTACCCTGAGGATATATTGAAAATATATAACTCGATGTGACCCATCTGTGACATTGATTCTTTGAGATTCTGATAGGCATTAGATACGTTACTGATTCTTTGGACGACCAAAGACTCGTTATTAATAATTTAGAGGAACTTAGAGACGTTGCTGATCCTTCGGAGGACCTTAAACACATTATTGAGCCTTTGGAAGACGCTAAACTCGTTATTAATCTTTTAGGGGAACTTAAAAGACGTTGTTGACCCTTCGGAGGACCTTAAACACATTATTGAGCCTTTGGAAGACCCTAATCTCGTTATTAATCTTTTAGAGGAACCCAGATATGTTATTGATCCCTTGGAAGACCTTTGGCTTTTTTTTTATTGATCTCTCTGAAGGAACTTAGAGGCTCTACTGACATACAACAAGCTAGGTCAGTGGAATGTGACATTTAGGGAGAAGTCTGGGAACTCTGTTAAGTTCTCAGCAACATAATATTATTCTCCACACCTTGTAGTGATATGTGGGAGAAACGTTAATAAATAATCGAACACTGGTGGCGGTTGTAGTGTTCATCAGTGTTTTTGTATTAATAGACAAATTTGAGATCACCTGCAGTGCGTGACTACGCTGTTCTGTATGATGGTTACATTACAGCCATGGAATATAATGTGCATCTATCCTGGCTCATACCTACATCCCATTTAGTGCTGGTCGGCAGGACGGTGCTGCTGATCACAGTGTTGCCACACTGAGTCAAGTAGCACTTCACTGGGTGAGTTGCCACACTGAGTCAAGTAGCACTTCACTGGGTGAGTTGCCACACTGAGTCAAGTAGCACTTCACTAGGTGAGTTGCCACACTGAGTCAAGTAGCACTTCACTAGGTGAGTTGCCACACTGAGTCAAGTAGCACTTCACTAGGTGAATTGCCACACTGAGTCAAGTAGCACTTCACTAAGTGAGTTGCCACACTGAGTCAAGTAGCACTTCACTAGGTGAGTTGCCACACTGAGTCAAGTAGCACTTCACTGGGTGAGTTGCCACACTGAGTCAAGTAGCACTTCACTGGGTGAATTGCCACACTGAGTCAAGTAGCACTTCACTAGGTGAGTTACCACACTGAGTCAAGTAGCAATTCACTGGGTGAGTTGCCACACTGAGTCAAGTAGCACTTAACTGGGTGAGTTGCTACACTGAGTCAAGTAGCACTTCACTGGGTGAGTTACCACACTGAGTCAAGTAGCACTTCACTAGGTGAGTTACCACACTGAGTAAAGTAGCACTTCACTGGGTGAGTTGCCACACTGAGTCAATAGCACTTCTAAGGTTGCCACACAGTCAAGTAGCACTTCACTAGGTGAGTTGCCACATAAAAGCACTTCACTAGGTGAGTTGCCACATGAGTCAAGAGCATTCATAGGTGAGTTGCCACACTGAGCAAGTAGCACTTCACTAGGTGATTCCACTGAGTCAAGTAGCACTTCCTAGGTGAGTTGCCACACTGAGTCAAGTAGCCTTCACTAGTGAGTTGCCACACTGAGTCAAGTAGCACTTCACTGGTGAGTTGCACACTGAGTCAAGTAGCACTTCACTAGGTGAGTTCACACTAGGTGTTGCACACTGAGTAGTGCACACTAAGTGAGTTCACTGAGTAGCACACTAGTAAGTAGCATCATAGTGATTCACTGAGTCAATAGCATTCACTGGGAGTTCCACACTGAGTCAAGTAGCACTTCACTGGGTGAGTTACCACACTGAGTCAAGTAGCACTCTGGTGAGTTCACACTGAGTCAAGTAGCACTTCACTGGGTGAGTTCCACACTGAGTCATACACTTCACTGGGTGAGTTGCAACTGAGTCAAGTAGCACTCACTGGGAGTTCACACTGAGTAGTAGCACTTCACTGGTGAGTTGCCACACTGAGTCAAGTAGCACTTCACTGGGAGTTGCCACACTGAGTCAGTAGCACTTCACTGGTGAGTGCAACTGAGTCAAGTAGCACTTCACTGTAGTTGCCACACTGAGTCAAGTAGCACTTACTAGGTAGTTGCCACACTGAGTCAAGTAGCACTTCACTGGTGAGTTGCCACACTGAGTCAAGTAGCACTTCACTAGTGAGTTGCCACACTGTCAAGTGCACTTCCAGGTAGTGCCACACTAGTAAGTAGCCTCACTGTAGTGCACACTGGTAAGTAGCCTCACTAGTAGTGCACACTGGTGGCACTTCACTGGGTGATTGCCACACTGAGTCAAGGCATTCACTGTGATTCCACATGGTCATAGCACTTCATGTGGCCACTGGAGCACTTCACGGTAGTTGCCACACTGAAGGCACTTCATGGAGTCCACACGGTTAGATCACTGTGATTAAGGTAAGTAGCACTTCACTGGTGAGTTGCCACTGAGTCTAGCACCATGGTGAGTTCCACTTACTTCATGTGAGCCCACTAGTCAAGTAGCACTCACTGGTGAGTTCACTGTCATAGCACTCATGGTGAGTTAATGACAGTACACTTAGGCACACTGATCAAGCACTTCCGGGTTCCCATGAGTCGGCACTTCATGGAGTTACACTGTCAAGTGCACTAGTGAGTACACTGGCAGAGCACTCTAGATTCCAACTGAGCAAGTAGATCACTGGTAGTTCCACACTGTAGTACACTCACAGTGAGTTCACTGAGTCAGAACTCACGTGAGTCCACACTGGTCAGTAGCACACTGGTGAGTTCACACTGAGTCAAGTAGCACTTCACTAGTGAGTTGCACTGAGTCAAGTACACTTCACTAGGTGAGTTGCCACACTGAGTCGTAGCACTTCACTGGGTGAGTTGCCACACTGAGTCAAGTAGCACTTACTGGGTGAGTGCCACACTGAGTCAAGTAGCACTTCACTGGTGAGTTCCACATGAGTCAAGTAGCACTTCACTGTGAGTTGCCACACTGAGTAGTAGCACCACTGGGTGAGTTGCCACACTGAGTCAAGTAGCACTTCACTGTGAGTTCCACACGATCAAGTAGCACTTCACTGGGTGAGTTCCAACTGGTCAAGTAGCACTTCACTGGTGAGTTCCACATGAGTCAAGTAGCACTTCATGGTGAGTTCCACATGAGTCAAGTAGCACTTCACTGGTGAGTTGCCACACAAGTAGCACTCACTGTGCCACATGAGTAAAGCACTTCATAGTGAGTTGCACACTGAGTAAGTAGCACTTCACTAGGTGAGTTGCCACACTGGTCATGCACTTCACTAGGTGAGTTGCCACACTGGTCAAGTAGCCTTCATGGATTGCCACACTGAGTAGTGCACTTCACTAGGTGCCACACTGGTCAATAGACTTCACTAGGTGAGTTGCACACTAGTCAAACACTTCACTAGGTAGTTGCCACTGGTCAAGTAGCACTTCACTGTGGTGCCACACTGAGTCAAGTAGCTTCACTGGGTGAGTTCCACACTGAGTCAAGTAGCACTTCACTGGGTGAGTTGCCACACTGATCAAGTAGCATTCACTGGGTGAGTTGCCACACTGAGTCAAGTAGCATTCACTGGGTGAGTGCCACACTGAGTCAAGTAGCACTTCACTGGGTGAGTTACCACACTGAGTAAGTAGCACTTCACTGGGTGAGTTGCCACACTGAGTAAGTAGCACTTCACTGGTGAGTTCCACACTGAGTCAAGTAGCACTTCACTGGGTGAGTTGCCACACTGAGTCAAGTAGCACTTCACTGGTGAGTTGCCACACTGAGTCAAGTAGCACTTCACTGGTGAGTTCCACACTGAGTCAAGTAGCATTCACTAGGTGAGTTCACTAGGTGAGTTGCCACACTGAGTCAAGTAGCACTTCACTGGTGAGTTGCCACACTGAGTCAAGTAGCACTTCACTAGGGTGAGTTGCCACACTGAGTCAAGTAGCACTTCACTGGTGAGTTCCACACTGAGTCAAGTAGCACTTCACTGGGTGAATTGCCACACTGAGTCAAGTAGCACTTCACTAGGTGAGTTACCACATTGAGTCAAGTAGCACTTCACTGGGTGAGTTGCCACACTGAGTCAAGTAGCACTTCACTGGGTGAGTTGCCACACTGAGTCAAGTAGCACTTCACTAGGTGAGTTACCACACTGATTCAAGTAGCACTTCACTGGTGAGTTGCACACTGAGTCAAGTAGCACTTCACAGGTGAGTTACCACAATGAGTCAAGTAGCACTTCACTTGGTGAGTTACCACAATGAGTCAAGTAGCACTTCACTGGGTGAGTTGCCACACAGAGTCAAGTAGCACTTCACTAGGTGAGTTGCCACACTGAGTCAAGTAGCACTTCACTAGGTGAGTTGCCACACTGAGTCAAGTAGCACTTCACTAGGTGAGTTGCCACACTGAGTCAAGTAGCACTTCACTAGGTGAGTTGCCACACTGAGTCAAGTAGCACTTCACTAGGTGAGTTGCCACACTGAGTCAGTAGCACTTCACAGGTGAGTTGCCACACTGAGTCAAGTAGCACTTCACTAGGTGAGTTGCCACACTGAGTCAAGTAGCACTTCACTAGGTGAGTTGCCACACTGAGTCAAGAGCACTTCACTAGGTGAGTTGCCACACTGAGTCAAGTAGCACTTCACTGGTGAGTTCCACACTGAGTCAAGTAGCACTTCACTGGTGAGTTGCCACACTGAGTCAAGTAGCACTTCACTGGGTGAGTTCCACACTGAGTCAAGTAGCACTTCACTGGGTGATTGCCACACTGAGTCAAGTAACACTTCACTGGGTGAGTTACACACTGAGTCAAGTAGCACTTCACTGGGTGAGTTGCCACACTGAGTCAAGTAGCACTTCACTGGGTGAGTTGCCACACTGAGTCAAGTAGCACTTCACTGTGAGTTGCCACACTGAGTCAAGAGCACTCACTGTGATGCCACACTGAGTCAAGTAGCACTTCACTAGGTGAGTTCCACACTGAGTCAAGTAGCACTTCACTGGTGAGTTGCCACACTGAGTCAAGTAGCACTTCATAGGTGAGTTGCACACTGAGTCAAGTAGCACTTCACTGGTGAGTTGCACACTGAGTCAAGTAGCATTCACGGTGAGTTGCCACTGAGTCAAGTAGCATTCACTGGTGAGTTGCCACACTGAGTCAAGTAGCACTTCACTGTGAGTCACACTGAGTCAAGTAGCCTCACTAGGTGAGTTGACACTGAGTCAATAGCATTCACTGGTGAGTTGCCACCTTCAGAGCACTCTGTGTCACTGATGTAGACTTCACGGTGATCACTGAGTAGAGATTCACGGTGATTCCATAGTAGCACTTCATGTGAGTCCAGGTCAGGCCATGAGCCACACGACAGGCACTTCATGGTGAGTTGCACACTGAGTCAGTAGCCTTCACTGTGATTCCTGATAGTGCACTACTTCACTAGGTGAGTTCCACACTGAGTCAAGTAGCACTTCACTAGGTGAGTTGCCACACTGAGTCAAGTAGCACTTCACTGGGTGAGTTGCCACACTGAGTCAAGTAGCACTTCACTGGTGAGTTGCACACTGAGTCAAGTAGCACTTCACTAGGTAGTTGCCACACTGAGTCAAGTAGCACTTCACTGGTGAGTTGCCACACTGAGTCAAGTAGCACTTCACTGGTGAGTTGCCACACTGAGTCAAGTAGCACTTCACTAGGTGAGTTGCCACACTGAGTCAAGTAGCACTTCACTAGGTGAGTTGCCACACTGAGTCAAGTAGCACTTCACTAGGTGAGTTGCCACACTGAGTCAAGTAGCACTTCACTAGGTGAGTTGCCACACTGAGTCAAGTAGCACTTCACTGGGTGAGTTGCCACACTGAGTCAAGTAGCACTTCACTAGGTGAGTTGCCAACTGAGTCAAGTAGCACTTCACTGGTGAGTTGCCACACTGAGTCAAGTAGCACTTCACTAGGTGAGTTGCCACACTGAGTCAAGTAGCACTTCACTGGGTGAGTTGCCACACTGAGTCAAGTAGCACTTCACTGGGTGAATTGCCACACTGAGTCAAGTAGCACTTCACTAGGTGAGTTACCACATTGAGTCAAGTAGCACTTCACTGGTGAGTTGCCACACTGAGTCAAGTAGCACTTCACTGGGTGAGTTGCCACACTGAGTCAAGTAGCACTTCACTAGGTGAGTTACCACACTGATTCAAGTAGCACTTCACTGGGTGAGTTGCCACACTGAGTCAAGTAGCACTTCACTAGGTGAGTTACCACAATGAGTCAAGTAGCACTTCACTTGGTGAGTTACCACAATGAGTCAAGTAGCACTTCACTGGGTGAGTTGCCACACAGAGTCAAGTAGCACTTCACTAGGTGAGTTGCCACACTGAGTCAAGTAGCACTTCACTAGGTGAGTTGCCACACTGAGTAAAGTAGCACTTCACTAGGTGAGTTGCCACACTGAGTCAAGTAGCACTTCACTAGGTGAGTTGCCACACTGAGTCAAGTAGCACTTCACTAGGTGAGTTGCCACACTGAGTCAAGTAGCACTTCACTAGGTGAGTTGCCACACTGAGTCAAGTAGCACTTCACTAGGTGAGTTGCCACACTGAGTCAAGTAGCACTTCACTAGGTGAGTTGCCACACTGAGTCAAGTAGCACTTCACTAGGTGAGTTGCCACACTGAGTCAAGTAGCACTTCACTGGGTGAGTTGCCACACTGAGTCAAGTAGCACTTCACTGGGTGAGTTGCCACACTGAGTCAAGTAGCACTTCACTGGGTGAGTTGCCACACTGAGTCAAGTAGCACTTCACTAGGTGAGTTGCCACACTGAGTCAAGTAGCACTTCACTGGGTGAGTTGCCACACTGAGTCAAGTAGCACTTCACTGGGTGAATTGCCACACTGAGTCAAGTAGCACTTCACTAGGTGAGTTACCACACTGAGTCAAGTAGCACTTCACTGGGTGAGTTGCCACACTGAGTCAAGTAGCACTTCACTAGGTGAGTTTCCACACTGAGTCAAGTAGCACTTCACTAGGTGAGTTGCCACACTGAGTCAAGTAGCACTTCACTAGGTGAGTTGCCACACTGAGTCAAGTAGCACTTCACTAGGTGAGTTGCCACACTGAGTCAAGTAGCACTTCACTGGGTGAGTTGCCACACTGAGTCAAGTAGCACTTCACTGGGTGAGTTGCCACACTGAGTCAAGTAGCACTTCACTGGGTGAATTGCCACACTGAGTCAAGTAGCACTTCACTAGGTGAGTTACCACACTGAGTCAAGTAGCACTTCACTGGGTGAGTTGCCACACTGAGTCAAGTAGCACTTCACTAGGTGAGTTGCCACACTGAGTCAAGTAGCACTTCACTAGGTGAGTTGCCACACTGAGTCAAGTAGCACTTCACTAGGTGAGTTGCCACACTGAGTCAAGTAGCACTTCACTAGGTGAGTTGCCACACTGAGTCAAGTAGCACTTCACTAGGTGAGTTGCCACACTGAGTCAAGTAGCACTTCACTAGGTGAGTTGCCACACTGAGTCAAGTAGCACTTCACTAGGTGAGTTGCCACACTGAGTCAAGTAGCACTTCACTAGGTGAGTTGCCACACTGAGTCAAGTAGCACTTCACTAGGTGAGTTGCTACACTGAGTCAAGTAGCACTTCACTAGGTGAGTTGCCACACTGAGTCAAGTAGCACTTCACTAGGTGAGTTGCCACACTGAGTCAAGTAGCACTTCACTAGGTGAGTTGCCACACTGAGTCAAGTAGCACTTCACTAGGTGAGTTGCCACACTGAGTCAAGTAGCATTTCACTAGGTGAGTTGCCACACTGAGTCAAGTAGCACTTCACTAGGTGAGTTGCCACACTGAGTCAAGTATGGCCTCAGTGTTAACGTATGAACTGGGCTTCTCTGGCCTCTTCCTGTTTCTCTGAAGATATATGAAATCACATAAAAGCACTTAGTTTTTTTCCGTTTTGACATACATATGTCGTGCTGAATACGTAAAACTTAAGATTTTGGCTTAAATAGCAAACGCACTTCTTGCCGAATAAGGCAAGCGAAAATTTGTATATGCAGTAATTTCGAAAAAACATTCTGAACCTAACGAAAAAAAAATTAATTGTGTTTGTTTTATATTAAATTATTATAAACTTATGTAAACTATATTTAGTTGGATTAGGGTAAATTAAATTGCGCTTGTTATAATAAGGTTACCTGGAGTTTACCTGGAGAGAGTTCCAGGGGTCAACGCCCCTGCGGCCCGGTCTGTGACCAGGCCTCATGTTGGACCAGAGGCTGATCAACCAGGCTGTTACTGCTGGCCGCACGCAGTCCAACGTACGAACCACAGCCTGGCTGGTCATGTACCGACTTTAGGTGCCTGTCCAGTGCCTGCTTGAAGACAGCCAGGGGTTTGTTGGTAATCCCCCTGATGTATGCTGGGAGGCAGTTGAACAATCTTGGGCCCCTGACACTTATTGTGTTGTCCCTCAACGTGCTAGTGGCACCCCTGGTTTTCATTAGGGGGATGTTACATCGCCTGCCGAGTCTTTTGCTTTCGTAGGGAGTGATTTTCGTGTGCAAGTTTGGTACTAATCCCTCGAGAATTTTCCATGTGTATATAACAATGTATCTCTCCCGCCTGCGTTCTAGAGAGTACAGGTTTAGGAACTTCAAGCGTTCCCAGTAATTGAGGTGGTTTATCGCAGTTATGCGTGGCGTGAAGGTTCTCTGCACATTTTCAAGGTCAGCAATTTCACCTGCCTTGAAAGGTGCAGTTAGTGTGCAGCAATATTCCAGCCTAGATAGAACAAGCGATTTGTAAAGTGTCGACATGGGCTTTGCATCCCTGGTTTTGAAGGTTCTCATTATCCATCCTGTCATTTTTCTAGCAGATGCGATTGCTACGGTGTTATGGTCCTTGAAGGTGAGATCCTCTGACATGATCACTCCCAGGTCTTTGACATTAGTTTTTCGCTCTATTGTGTGGTAGGAATTAGTTTTGTACTCCGATGAGATTTTAATTTCTTCACGTTTTCCATATCTGAGTAATTGAAATTTCTCATCATTGAACTTCATATTGTTTTCTGCAGCCCATTTAAAGATTTGGTTTATGTCTGCTTGGAGTCTTGCAGTGTCTTCAACGGTGAACACTGTTATACAGATTCGGGTGTCATCTGCAAAGGAAGACACGGTACTGTGGCTTATATCCCTGTCTTTGTCCGATATGAGAATGAGGAACAGGATGGGAGCGAGTACTGTGTCTTGTGGAACAGAGCTTTTCACATTAGCTGCCTCAGACTTTACTCTGTTGACTACTACTCTTTGTGTTCTACTTTTTAGAAAATTATAGATCCATCTACCAACTTTTCCTGTTATTCCTTTATCACGCATTTTGTGTGCTATTACACCATGGTCACACTTGTCAAAGGCTTTTGCAAAGTCTGTGTATATAACATCTGCATTCTGTTTGTCTTCTAGAGCATCTAGAACCTGGTCGTAGTGGTCCAGTAGTTGGGACAGACAGGAGCGACCTGCTCTAAACCCATGCTGATCTGGGTTGTGTAATTGATGGGTATCTAAATGAGTGGCGATCTTGCTTCTTAGAACCCTTTCAAAGATTTTAATGATATGGGACGTTAGCGCTATTGGTCTGTAGTTCTTTGCTATTGCTTTACTGCCGCCTTTCTGGAGTGGGGCTCTGTCTGTTGTTTTTAGTAATTGCGGGACGACCCCAGTGTCCATGCTCCCTCTCCATAGGATGTTAAAAGCACGTGATAGGGGCTTCTTGCAGTTCTTGATGAACACGGAGTTCCATGAGTCTGGGCCTGGAGCGGAGTGCATGGACATGTCATTTATTGCCTTTTCGAAGTCATTTGGCGTCAGGGTGATGTCAGATAGGCATGCGTCAGTCAAGTTTCCTAACGTTCTTTTGGTACAAAATCATTAATTTTTGTATTAACATAAATGAAAAATATATCTTTAAAAATATAAGAGAAAATTTTAGAAAGGACTTAATTTTAAATGAGTTCTTGATAATTGACCAATTTTACCTATTCGGCACGATATATATATATATATACATATATAATATAACAGCCAGGCATGCATACAAATGACACGGACAGTGTATAACTAAGTGCTTATGAAAAAACGGCTTTATAGATACTTTGGGTTAAATTTTTCAGGATTCTGGAAAAAGTCTTCACGACGAGTCTGGAACTGAAATAACGAAACTCCAATCTAATATTAACTTCAGTACTGATATTTAGAGCCTCGATTGACATAATCTGGAGGAACCCTCGTGCATTTTGGGTGATGTATCGTAGTGAGTGTAGCATACATGATGATATGTTCATGGAAGCTACTTGAGGGCCTAGTCCTAAATTTGCACACTGCCATAGCAACATAGTAGAGTGAGAGATATGGGAGGAAGAGTAAAATATACCCAGTGAAAATCATAGGCGCCATGGGCACAATAAGAGACCACTGTATCAACATCCTTGGCCCCATACTGTTCAACATTTTACCAGGAGATGTAAGAAACACTGCAAGGACAAGTATACAAGTCTTCAAGAGGAAGCTGGACAAGTATCTCCAGCAAGTGCCAGATCAACCAGGTTGTGATGGATATGTAGGCCAGCAGGTTGCCAACAGAAACAGCCTGGTTGACTAAGCAAGCACCAAACAAAGCCGAACTTCGGGAGTATAAAAACTCGAAACTCAAAGGTATATCAAAGTTACAGGAAGCCGCATTATCTTCTCGCAAACATTTGCCTCCGGAAACAAGATACAATATATTCTGTATCGTACGTCACCTAAAGTTTATTAACACTAAATCTGAGCAATTCTTAACAGCTTGATTATCAGTTTTGATAATGAAAAGATATCGGGAAAAGACCAATAAGGAAGGAGAAGAGTCATGCCACATGCTAGGCCTCAAGGTACCTGCCACAGAGAAACATACTGCGGCAACACTGGTGTCATGATAATATATTGTGAGTGCATCCTCTCAGCAGTGTGTGCGAGGCCCTCAAGGAGCCAGGTATTGCTGGCTCTGTTTCTCCACACGTCCAGAAAAGACCATCATCAAAAACTATGGCACCTACCATTCTCATGAAGAACAGGTAAAGTATTTTGGAATAATAAATTTGTGAGGCTTAAAATGATTTTGTTTTTAACTGAGCTTAAGATATGGCGGCGCAATAATATTCAAGGATTATGGTAATCCATTATTATCTGCCTTCACAAGTCGTTGACACGACTGATAATAGTTTGTGAATGTCCCAGTCTACTCAACCAAACACCACCCGGGTCGAACCCTGGGCGAGGCGGAACATATGGGTAAGTGTCCTAACACCTAGGGCTATTTTTACCTAATATTACAGTAGTGTGCATATTAATTAGGGCAGTGATGAAACAAGACAATTATTTGAAAAATTAATGTATATTTGAAAAATACACCGCAATGATATAACAAATAATTGCTTTTATATAAACACTGCTACACGCTCTGGCACAGAATCAACAAAGTTGAACACATTTTAGCAAGCTCTTGTCGTGGTAACAGGTCATAATAACAGCAACAATTAGCTTCTTCATAATTGAACAGTCCTGTTTCACGATCCTGCGTTTGGTTATTGCCCATAGATTCTCATTTGGGTTGAGATCAGGAGAGCTTCTGGACGTGTGACATGGAGCAAGATCGTGTTGGGAAAAACCTTCTCCACCAGGAAAGTCTCTATCCACAATGGGAAGCAATAGTGTTGCCAGGATTGCCTTGTATTTGTCAGTTCTTCGTTCCTTCAACAATAACAAGCCGTCCATGGTCTTTAGCGGTAAAACTACCCTAAAACATCTTCTTAGGAGGGTGTTTTGATATTTGTTGAATGTGTTCATACCGAAGAGGTTCGCATTTGCTCCCACTCACTACTACTGATCTGTACCCATGTACTTCAAAATGCACCTCATCTGAAAATATAACTTTTCTCCATTCATCTGTCGTCCATCCCTTATGATCGAGTGCCCATCGCAGTAGTATTTTTTCTTCATAATAGTAGTCAATAATTGTTTCTTTACCGGCTTTCTGTCACATCTGCCAACTTCAAGGAGCCTTCGTCGAATAGTTGAAAAATCAACAATTTCGCCAACTGAAGCCAAATCTCTCTGTAGATCTTTGCTGGTTTTCTTGGGATCATTCACAATATTTCTTATGATAACCTTTTCATTGTGAGGTGTTGTCTTGTGCTTTCTTCCACATCTTCCTCGACGCAGCACTCCACAATCACCAGTGTCCTCAGCTCTTTTCAGAATCCGACCAACATTTGACTTTGTTCTTCTCAAATTTTCGGCGACCTGTTTTCTAAGAGCTACAGTACTTATACACTTCCTAGGTGTAGCATCCATCATGAATGTCATCAGTAATCATGAATTGAAGAGGAGAATTTGGCGAAACCATATTCACACTTACAGGAATAGCCTTACAGAACAACAGCTGTTGTAGCATTGACGAGAGTCGCGGAGTAACAACACAGCTGGATGGTTGCCAGAAGTCATTTGCAAACTCTTATGAGAAGGAAAAGACCCCAAATTACATTAATTAAGCCGGAGACTAAGATATATTATGAGATAATCACAAAATTTGCACACTACTGTAAATAAATACCTAGAAGTTAGCTGACAGTTGTGGGTCGTATCTTGCGGGAGAACCTATGGAAAGCCACACTGCTTGGCTTTGACTCTTGGGTTATCCTAGATCATTAACCACTTCAAGCTGAGATCACTATGCCCAGCCCTTCTATGGCAGGGTAGGTGCCAAAGCTGGAGCTTGCTACCATCTGCAGCTCGCAAGCCTGCCATTCCCTAGTCTCCCTGGGGCGGGGAAGATGGCAGACCAGAGAGGCCTAGCTTCTCCCCGCCCTGTGAGGGCGGGGAATGTGGTTAGGTGTTACGGCCCCCTATCTAACACGGCTGTTAGGTAGTATACCTGCCGGCCTGTGACGTCATCAAACGTGATGTTTGACTGACGAGCCGGCTAGACCGACAGTGTCAACCAGACTCTCCTATACACAACACTGGAGAGTTCACTAGCTCCCTGATACACCTAGGGAGTGTCAACAAGACTCTCCCCTATTCAACACTGGAGAGTTCACCAGCTCCCTGATACACTACTGGAGTTCGCCAGGCAGATCTGCTTGAGAGTTGCAGACTTTCGCAGTGTGGTGCTGGTGACAGGTCTACAGTGCTCCAGTGCAGAGAGAACTGAAAGTTCTATCCTCTCTAGACCGTGTTACTCGAAAGCAACTCTGTACTTGTGATGTTTGCAAGGCCAAGTACAGTGATGGTGTTCTTTTCCTGCTTGATATGAGGACACTGTAATGAGGAGAGCAGCAAGTCTGGTCACCAGAATTACCTACTGGCTTTCATCGTACCTGCGACTATGTACCTGAAAATAGACTTGTACCTGAAATTATGTACCTGACAGTGTGACACCGTTAAGATGTGGTGTCTTGTGTGACACTAAGATTGTGTGTCAGGTATTCAGTGGTGTATCCAGAGAGTTTGTGATGGTGGCACGAGACAGGTTGAGTCGTGTATTTGGGGTGTCATAACGCGGTGCAAAGGCTTTATTAGAGATTGAGTTCATGATACAGGGGGCGTGCCATGTGGCACAGAGATGGTGTCATGTGACACAGTGAAGGTGTCTTTTATTTTACAGGAACGGGTGTCGTGGAACCCCATAGGTGTGCCATAAGACAGAGATAAGGGTGTCTGCGGACACGGTGGAGAAGGCGTATCATGACAAGGTGTGATAGTGTCCTGTGTGACACGATGACGGCAGCGACTTGACACTGCACTAAGTATATATGATTTTACTTGTGACTTTTATCTTGTACTATGTTTTTGTGTATACAGGAAAATATGTTTTTACACAAATTATAAGATTGTTTTACACTGATTATATAACTACAGATTGTTTTTATATTAATAATATAATAAATATTGAAAATCTGATATTTTACTTAGTATCTCGAACAGTCATTTATTACAAATGGATATATTTTGTAATATGGGGGCCTGTCCGGGATAATATTGTTTGTCCGGGAAATGACTGTTTGGGATAAATTTTATATTATGTAGTACCTATATCTTTGTGTGTCGGTCATTTTGTGGTGGGGGTGTTACGGCCCCCTATCTAACACGGCTGTTAGGTAGTATACCTGCCGGCCTGTGATGTCATCAAACGTGATGTTTGACTGACGAGCCGGCTAGACCGACAGTGTCAACTAGACTTTCCTATACACAACACTGGAGAGTTCACTAGCTCCCTGATACACCTAGGGAGTGTCAACGAGACTCTCCCCTATTCAACACTGGAGAGTTCACCAGCTACCTGATACACTACTGGAGTTCGCCAGGCAGACCTGCTTGAAAGTTGCAGGCTTTTGCAGTGTGGTGCTGGTGACAGGTCTACAGTGCTCCAGTGCAGAGAGAACTGGAAGTTCTATCCTCTCTAGACCGTGTTACTCAAAAGCAACTCTGTACTTGTGATGTTTGCAAGGCCAAGTACAGTGATGGTGTTCTTTTCCTGCTTGATATGAGGACACTGTAATGAGGAGAGCGGCAAGTCTGGTCACCAGAATTACCTACTGGCTTTCATCGTACCTGCGACTATGTACCTGAAAATAGACTATTGTACCTGAAATTATGTACCTGAAAGTGTGACACCGTTAAGATGTGGTGTCTTGTGTGACACTGGTAACAGGTGGTGTCTTGTGTGACACTAAGATTGTGTGTCAGGTATTCAGTGGTGTATCCAGAGAGTTTGTGATGGTGGCACGACACAGGTTGAGTCGTGTATTTGGGGTGTCATAACGTGGTGCAAAGGCTTTATTAGAGATTGAGTTCATGATACAGGGGGCGTGGCATGTGGCACAGAGATGGTGTCGTGTGACACAGTGAAGGTGTCTTTTATGGTACAGGAACGGGTGTCGTGGAACCCCGTAGGTGTGCCATAAGACAGAGATAAGGGTGTCTGAGGACACGGTGGAGAAGGAGTATCATGACAAGGTGTGGTAGTGTCCTGCGTGACACGATGATGGCAGCGACTTGACACTGCACTAAGTATATGATTTTACTTGTGACTTTTATCTTGTACTATGTTTTTGTGTATACAGGAAAATATGTTTTTACACAAATTATAAGATTGTTTTACACTGATTATATATTAACTACAGATTGTTTTTATATTAATAATATAATAAATATTGAAAATCTGATATTTTACTTAGTATCCCGAACAGTCGTTTATTACAAATGGATATATTTTGTAATACTAGGCCTGGAGACAGTTGGTCCCAGATGATAAGGGGTTACTTGTACCTCCTCCCTATGGGAGACAGGTCTCAGACACTCCCACGACAGGGACCCAAAGCCGGGTCACCATCTGGGAAAGACCAGGGCCGGGAGAGTACGAATCAACAACAACAACAACAACACTTCAAGCCAATAACATGAATAAAGTCTTCTTCAAGACTATGTACGAGAGGACTTGAAGAGTACCTGGGCAGGAGGTTAGACAGCTTAAGGGTGCAAGGCTTGGTATTTCTTGTAAGGAAAACCCTTGCTTAGCCAGGTCTCTCTAGCAATCGGTAGCAAACATTCTGCACACACTCACCCATTCAGTTTGTAGTCGCACCCAGGGGGTTCTCAACCTTACTGACCGAGTGACGTGCACGTCAGTGACAACGCCACGTCAACTGGGACTCATTAAACATTCCGTCCTCACAACATACATGACAAATGTGTTGTTTCCATCAAATTAAGGAAGTGCTGTGTTATTAGCGATTAACTGTATATAGAGATAATGGTTTAAAATTATTAAGTAAATTAAAATAAGTTATTTTACTTTGTAGGTTACCTAAAATAATTCAGAAAATGACGCACATAAACACAATTTGGAGACGCGTTGCAGTAGTACACTCTGCATCAACTAAATCTAAGTTGGCAGAGACTTATAATCTGTTGATCCAAAATGATGGAGTGACTTTCACAGCATTGAAATCACTCGAACAGTGTCCTAGTAATAAATGGAATATATATGGTCGAATTTAGTCCAAAATATATTTACATTTTAGCAGACACAAACAACGTTTTATACAAATTTATTTTCCACGAGGACACAATTGTATTACAAATATAACCATAGGCTGTGTCATGCATGGAAAAACAGTGTTATGCAATACACTTCGGATTCGTTCAGATTCAACCAGTTCCAGCAGTACCACTCAGTGCCAGCAGTACCACTCAGTGCCAGCAGTACCACTCAGTGCCAGCAGTACCACTCGGTGCCAGCAGTACCACTCGGTGCCAGAGAAGAAGTGAGACGCCTAGAGACAACCAACGTGCAGGATTCAAAGCTTGGTAGTATGACCCTGTGAGCATTCTTTAGCACTCGTACTACTTACTGAAGTTGCAGTAATTAAAATCCACGGGAGAAACTACAAACAGGTACACCTGATGCAGTGTCAGGTGTGCTGGATGCAGTGTCACTCGTAAGAGTGAGGTGCAAGGTAGGGTCAGGGAGGGTTTAAAGGTATTCCAACATGGTGTAACCAAGGACCTGCCTAGCAATAGCCAGCAGGTAGTCTATATTCTCACTTACACTGGTTGCTACAAGCAAAATAAACACAGCAAATATTAGTTTCAGCAAAGGTATTCAAATTTTAACATGTCAGGTTCATTGGTAACATGACCTCGTGACAAGGGTGGCGATGACTGAGGTAACTACACAGCTACCAGTTGGTCATGCAGCCTAACCTCACTTTCATGTAAATCCTCCCTCAGACACTGCATTGTCCTGCACATTAATCTATTTTGAGAATCCCGGAGTAAGGACCGAAAAATATTCAGTTTTGTTTCCTGTCTGTTTTCACCAGCACCACTGACAGCACTACCACTGGCAGCATCAGCACCGCTTCTACCACTAATATGATGAGCAGTTTACCAATTATCATCATACTGATTATAACTGCCGCTCTCATCTTGTTCTTCGGCATCTTCTGCAGCAGGTAACTCTAGATTAGAGAGAAAATTAGCACGTCTTTACGTAATTAAGTTTAAATAACTCAAAACAATGCTACATCTATAAAATATTTTCTTTTGCCACAAGGGGCAGAGAATACATATAAAGCAATGAAGATAATAAAAGTTTGAAATATAATAATAATAATAATAATAATAATAATAATAATAATAATAATAATAATAATAATAATAATAATAATAATAAGATATGACGCATCAGACCCACAAATATTACTTACTAACATAAGATGTCCTAAATTTCCATTTCCCCCACTGTAAAGAGTATTATTGGTTATAATTATAACCATAATTAGACTGTTGGGTTTAGTCCTGACTCTTTCTCTTCTCCTTCAGTTCTTCCTCTCACCGGCTGTTCTTCGTCTGTCCCCACTTCCCCCTCGCCCCTAGTGGCTCCTTACCTGAGAGTCTGAACTGAACTGAATATTTTTTGGCCGGGTCACTATCTGGAAAAGACCCGGACCGGGAGAGTACCGGCGAATCAAGAACAACAACAACAACAACCATAATTTTTAAAAAGGTGGAGGGGTAAGCCAGCTGAAGGCCTCGGTCAGATGACCAAAAGCTCCAGCTGTGGGTCATCATCTGACTAAGATCCGCTTCAGGAAACACTTGTCCTGTTTCCTGATACGTAATACCTACCTTAGTACTACTAACGTTAACCGGGTCATCTATATGATTAAAACCAGAGTCAGAAGACACTTATTCTCTCTCCAGTCGAATATTAAAACAGCATTAAAAAAGGGGGTGATCTATATGATTGGGACCCGTGTCAAGAGATACTTTTCACGTCTCCTGACGAATATTACACTGACTTTATAAGTACTATTATAATTTGTTAAAAGGGGTGGGCGGGTAAACCAGTGGAAGGTTTCGGTCAGATAACCAAAAGCTCCAGTGGTGGGTCATCATATAACTAAGATCCGCGTCAGGAAACACTTGTCATGTTTCCTGACGAATCTTAACTTGACTAAGACCCGTATCAGGAGGCACTTGTCTCCTGACAAATAAAGCAAGTTGACTTCGTGTCAGGACAGTCCTGACTATACAGTTGAGAGCTTTTTTTAATCACGATTTTAGAGATTAAAGTATTCATGACTGGTGGTGTGCAGGTGATACGAAACCTTAATGACTGATCCCCGTGTAGTCGACAGGCTTTAAATCCCTTAAACCTGACAGGACCCGCTTGATGAGGTTTCTTGCCTACCTACTGGGGAACTGTGCTGCTTGTTCCATCTGCCTGCAGAGGTGCTGGTCTGCCGCCAGCGCCCCCTTTAAAAGACTACGATGTTGTGGTCGAGACAATAGCATCCGCTTCAGGAGAGCCTTTCAGTCCTTTTCCTCCCGGATTAATTGCTTCCCGTCTGAACAAGGTAGGGACAGTGGAATGAGTAACAATAGGAGAGACAAGGGTAAAAGGTCTGAGGGTAAAATGAGCAGAAAATTGGATTCCTTGAATTACTAGAGGTAAATTTTACCACTAGATTAAAAAAAAATATCACCAGATAGTTTCTCTGATACCAGGTTTGATACGAGATGAGGTTGAATAACAGGTCTTAGTTTGCAAATTTAAAACGTAAAGACTCTTGAGTATATATAAAAATCTTTCGACGCCTTTTTTAACATATTAATATTTTATACTTGTTGTCTTCTTTCTTGTCTATTTGTTAAATTCACAGAAGCATTTGAGACGCGAATCACGATGGGTAAGTCGGAGGTACTGGTCTCCAGCTCGAAGACACCCGACCCACCCACAAACACCCACACCGTCGAAAATGGCCCCCGGAAAAAAATTAATGCTCTCTTGGCACTGTTCCATAAAGGTGAGTCCGACATAAATTATTATAATCATGGACAAATAGTTTGCAGTAATTAAAGGCCACAGCGCCTTGGGTAAGTAAGTTTATTCTGGTATACACAAATACATTTACTAGAGAACCTAGGATAACCCAAAAAAGTCAGACAGAGTGACTTATTTCCATTGGGATCAAGAGCTCTTCACAAGTATATAAGCACTTTTCTTGAAGGAAATCCGATATAAAGATTCCTTACACTTAGTTGATTGCCAAGCATTGTATAATGTATTAGTTAACTAGCATTGTTAGTCGCTCTGTGTTCGTGGTAATTTAAAAGGCCGAAATATATTTTACATTTACAATTTATAGGGAAGATATATAGTGACATATTTCATGTTTGTCTGCACAGAAAAATGCTTATGTATGTTAGTCTTGAAGTTAAAACTAGTTCAAATATCTTACGGAATATATAGTATATTAGAACACGGCCTACAGGTGAGCCCAGATGGCGTCGGGGTTTGTCTCTAACAACAACATCTACAACAAAGTTTTTTTTTTTTTTTCATTACAAGGTCAGTGTCACAACAAGGTTCATGTTTTCAGTCTACGTCTTGATAATGATAATCTTTATTTCTTCTAAAATGATTAGTATACAATTGATGTAACATACGCCAACACGCTCCCTATACAGGCGAAGGCAAAGAATAACGGAGCGGCTACAGGAGGCCAAAATCTCTGAAATACGTAGGGAGACACTAGTCAGAGAAATAGCAAACATCGAATTAAAACTAAAGGAATCTTACAGGAGTCAAGAAACGCGGGAAGAACTAAAAGCCATAAATGAAATTGAAAGAAACCCTAAGTATTTCTTTTCCTATGCAAAATCAAAGTCGAGAACAACAACCAGTATTGGGCCCCTACTTAAACGGGATGGGTCCTACACAGATGACAGCAAGGAAATGAGTGAGTTACTTAAGTCCCAGTATGACTCAGTCTTTAGCGAGCCACTAACCAGACTGAAAATCGAAAACCTAAATGATTTTTTTATGAGAGTGCCACAGAACTTGACAGACGCATGCCTTTCTGACATCACCACGACGCCAAATGACTTCGAAAAGGCAATAAATGACATGCCCATGCACTCCGCTCCAGGCCCTGACTCATGGAACTCCGTGTTCACCAAGAACTGCAAGAAGCCCCTATCACATGCTTTTAACATCCTATGGAGAGGGAGCATGGACACTGGGATCGTCCCGCAGCTACTAAAAACAACAGACATAGCCCCGCTCCACAAAGGGGGCAGTAAAGCAATAGCAAAGAACTACAGCCTAATTGCGCTAACGTCCCATATCATAAAATCTTTGAAAGGGTTCTAAGAAGCAAGATCGCCACCCATCTTGATACCCATCAATTGCACAACCCAGGACAGCATGGGTTTAGAGCAGGCCGCTCCTGTCTGTCCCAACTACTGGACCACTACGACAAGGTCCTGGATGCTCTAGAAGATAAACAGAATGCAGATGTTATATACACAGATTTTGCAAAAGCCTTTGACAAGTGTGACCATGGTGTAATAGCACACAAAATGCGTGATAAAGGAATAACAGGAAAAGTTGGTAGATGGATCTATAATTTCCTAACAAGTAGAACACAAAGAGTAGTAGTCAACAGAGTAAAGTCTGAGGCAGCTACTGTGAAAAGCTCTGTTCCACAAGGCACAGTACTCGCTCCCATCCTGTTCCTCATCCTCATATCGGACATAGACAGGGATATAAGCCACAGTGCTGTGTCTTCCTTTGCAGATGACACCCGAATCTGTATGACAGTGTCCACCATTGAAGACACTGCAAGACTCCAAGCAGACATAAACCAAATCTTTAAATGGGCTGCAGAAAACAATATGAAGTTCAATGATGAGAAATTTCAATTACTCAGATACGGAAAACGTGAGGAAATTAAAATCTCATCGGAGTACAAAACTAATTCCAACCACACAATAGAGCGAAAAACTAATGTCAAAGACCTGGGAGTGATCATGTCAGAGGATCTCACCTTCAAGGACCATAACACCGTAGCAATCATATCTGCTCGAAAAATGACAGGATGGATAATGAGAACCTTCAAAACCAGGGATGCCAAGCCCATGTCGACACTTTACAAATCGCTTGTTCTATCTAGGCTGGAATATTGCTGCACACTAACTGCACCTTTCAAGGCGGGTGAAATTGCTGACCTTGAAAATGTGCAGAGAACCTTCACCGCACGCATAACTGCGATAAACCACCTCAACTACTGGGAACGCTTGAAGTTCCTAAACCTGTACTCTCTAGAACGCAGGCGGGAGAGATACATTATTATATACACATGGAAAATTCTCGAGGGCTTAGTACCAAACTTGCACACAAAAATCACTCCCTACGAAAGCAAAAGACTTGGCAGGCGATGTAACATCCCCCCAATGAAGAGCAGGGGTGCCACTAGCACGTTGAGGGACAACACAATAAGTGTCAGGGGCCCAAGATTGTTCAACTGCCTCCCAGCATACATCAGGGGGATTACCAACAAACCCCTGGCTGTCTTCAAGCAGGCACTGGACAGGCACCTAAAGTCGGTACCTGACCAGCCAGGCTGTGGTTCGTATGTTGGACTGCGTGTGGCCAGCAGTAACAGCCTGGTTGATCAGGCTCTGGTCCAACAGGAGGCCTGGTCACAGACCGGGCCACGGGGGCGTTGACCCCTGGAATTCTCTCCAGGTAGACTCCAGGTAAACACTGCGAAAATAACCCGCATATAAAAGAAACTTATGACGACGTTTCGGTCCGACCGAAACGTCGTCATAAGTATCTTTTACATGCGGGTTATTTGTGTATTGCTCCAGTCACGGCATTGCGCCTTTCTATTCTTAAATGATGTAAGATTAGTTAACATTACTGACAACATTAACATGTTAAACGGCCGTACTTTATTACTCAATGTTTGTGTTGAATGATATTAGTGTTAAGATTTCCATGAGTCTCTCTAATTACTAATCGTCCAGGTTAAAAATCCGATTACAATCTCGTTCTACTTTAGGAATAGAAACTTCTAAAGTGTGTTATCGATTACGTACGTTTTCTATAATTTATTTTATCAGAAAACGAAATATAAATCAGGGTAACTAAAATAATCTCAATAAACTTTTATACGTAGTAACATACGCGTAAACTACCTAAGATAACCCGTATCTTACAGCTAGACTTTAAATAATGAGATGTTATAAGACTTTATTGGGTTATCTTAGGTAATCTACGCATATGCTGCTATGCATGATAACTTATGCAAATGTATTTATGTGTAGCTGTACCTTACATGATAACTGTTAGTTACCATTTTGTCCTAGGCACATGTCGATTAGACACTAGGCCTATTGTATGTGTGTGTGTGTGTGTGTGTGTGTGTGTAACGAAACACTTCGAAATGTTTCGGCCCCGCCGGGAATTGAACCCGGGCCCTCCGTGCGTGAAGCAAGAGCGCTAGCCACCTGTGATCACCTAAATGTGTGTAACTGTGCTTATGTGCACCTGTACACATATATAATGTGAAACGTTTTTCACATGGCAGTACTAAATGTGACTAGATATAGCTGGGTCGTTGAGTTATTCCAGGAAGGTATCTCGTACAGCCTCTGCCTTAATGAACGCAGAATAGTTTAGGGAGGTCACAAATTTCTACTGCAGCAAAATACAGAAAATATGTACTTACCTAATTGTGGTTTCAGGGGTCGAGACTCAGGCCTAGCTGACATCAATGACATACTACTATATAGAAAGCCACTTCTTATGAAGACCATTCCGGGCAAATTAGGTCAGTTATGTCCCCATGATGCGACCCACACCAGTCCACTAGTACCCAGGTACTACATATTTTATTAATGGGTGAACATGGACATACGAGCCCTCCTAGGACGGGGAAGGTGCCATAGCCAGAGCTTACTACCAGCTGCAGCTCACCAGACTGCCATTCCCACGAGCCCCCCTGGGGAGGGGAAGATGGCAGACCAGAGGCCTAGCTTCTACCTACGAGCCCTGTGAGGGCGGGGAATGGAGCTAGGCCTGGGACAGTTGGTCCCAGAAGATAAGGAGGTACTTGTACCTCCTCCCATGGGACACATTGGTCTCAGACACTCCCAAGCCAGGGAGCCAAGGCCGGGTCACCTTCTGGAAAAGACCCGGACCGGGAGCGTACCGGAGAATCAAGGAGGAGGAGAGTGAACATGGTCAGCAGGTGTCTTATGGAAACACGTCCTAATGTTTTCCAGCCGTACTGGTGGATCAATCCCCGGACCTCTGTGTGAAGTGAGTGCGCTAACAATCGAGCTACGGGACACATATGAATGTACTTACCTAACTGTGGTTGCAGGGGTCGATTCATAGCTCTTGACCCCGTCTCTTCACTGGTCGCTACTAGGTCCACTCTCTCCTTGCTCCGTGAGCTTTATCATACCTCTTCTTAAAGCTTGTATGATTCCTGCCTCCACTACATCACTTTTCAGATTGTTCCACTTCCTGACAACTCTATGGCTGAAGAAATGCTTCCTAACATCCCTGTGACTCATCTGAGTCTTCAACTTCCAGTTGTTACCCCTTGTTGCTGTGTCCCATCTCTGGAACATTCTGTCCCTAACCACCCTGTCAATTCCTCTCAGTATTTTATATGTTGTTATCATGTCCCCCCTATCCCTCCTGTCTTCCAGTGTTGTCAGTGAGTTCCCTTAACCTCTCCTCGTAGGACATGCTCCTCAGTTCCGGGACTTGTCTTGTTCTTGTTACAAAATATTGCACTTTCTCTAATTTGTTGACGTGTTTGACCAGGTGTGGGTTCCATAATGGTGCGGCATACTCCAGTATGGGCCTGACGTACACGGTGTACAGGGTCGTGAATGACTCCTTACTTAGATGTCGAAACGCTATTCTTCGGTTTGCTAGGCGCCCGTATGCTGCAGCAGTTATTTGGTTGATGTGCACCTCAGGAGATGTGCTTGGTATACTGCTTACCCCAAGATGTGTATATATTTGTATGCTAGTATTTATGCGTGATTTTAGGAGTACATGTGTATATGGCATACATATGATTATATGCATGTGTATGCATGTATATACGTGTGAAAGTTTTCTTGTGCACACACACACACACACACACACACACGCACACACACACACACACACACACACACACACACACACACACACACACACACACACACATACGTGCATGTATGATAAAGAGACCAGAGCTAAGCCCGGTCACACAGTAAATAAAAAAGGAGACACTAACTCTGCTGTACTTGGCGGATGTTTTACGTAGAGTTCTGACATTTAAAAAATAGTCACTGTCACTGAGATTTCATGGGGAAATTCAGGGACTTATACCGAGAGTGTGCAAGGGAAGGCCATCCATCCGTGTACCTTAGAGAGGGTGAGGGGTAGCCAGCCGGAGGCGCTATTATTTTGTTCATGATTTTTAATATCTAGCAAAGTTCACTCTTATATTAGTGGTGACAGTTAAATGATAATGACTATGCATCCAAACCAAAACGATTTCATAGTGGCAAAGTGGTCTTCCATAGTGGCCCAGTGTGGCCTAGGGGATCCATGGCCCTGCCCTGGATCTGCCTCTGGGGGAAATGCTCTCCCGTTTATATCGCCCTGTTATATCACGGCAACGAGATGGGATGGGGGGGGGAGGGAGTTGCTCTGATGTTGGTGTACAGATCTTCATTCAAGAAATTGGAGCTGCCCTCTCACCCTCGTCTTCTTGAAAAAAAAACCTTATTACCTCCCGTTATAAAAGTCACCATGTGGGTGAAGAGTGAGTGTGTGTGCTAGAAATCCTGCAGGAAACTGGGATGAGTGCTCAGGAAGCTCAAGCAGGACTCCCCATTGCATGATATCATACTTGCATGATGTTCTCACAACTGTAATGACCCATGTTCCATGCCGGGCCGGGGAATGACACATATGGGCAAGTTTCCATATGCCTCTTGCCCTTGTTCGCCTAGCAGTAAACAGGGACCTGTGTGTGAGTCGACTTTTGTTAATGCCATCCCTGAGAAAATAAACAATATATAATTACTTGGAGGTTACCTGGGGGCCGCTTCCGGAGGTCAGCGCCCCCGTGACCCGGTCGCAGACCAGGCCTCCTGGTTGCTGGCTGGCCTGATCGATCAAGCTGTTAGTGTCCGCCAACGGCAGTCCAACGTATGCACCACAACCGGGTTGATCAGGAAACGTTTAGAGTAATCCGTCGAGTTCAATTTTGCAGACAGTTAAGGGGTATGTTGGTGATCCCAACATATTGAGTTCTCTCAATAAACTCATCGCTCCCCTGGCAAGCCGCGTGTTATCATAAACAGTAAATTCAGTGTGTAGGTTTGGTACCAATCCCTCCAGGGAATTCAGTCACTCCCTGTAATTTAGGCGCTTGACTGAGTTTAAAAGAACTGTGAAGGTTCTCTGCACATTTTCAAGCTTAGCAATTTCACCTGCCTTGAAGAAGGTCGTTAGTATACAGTAATATTCCAGCCTAGAGAGAACGAGTGACCTGAAGAGTATCATCTCTGTCTTGGCATCCCTTGTTTTGGAGGTTCTAGTTAACCAACCTTTCAATTTTCTTACAGTTGCGATAAAAACATTGTTGTGTTCCTTGAACGTGCGATCTGACATTATCACTCTCAAGTTTCTTACATTTGACTTACGTTTTATTGAGTGGTTTGAGTCTGTATTGTGCTCTGATCTTGTTTTTAATTTCCTCGATTCATCCATGGCGTGATAACTGAAACTTGTCCTCAGTGAACATCATATTGGTGTCAGTAGTCCACTGGAAAATTTGGGAGGACACCTCTCCCACGAGCCCTCCTAGGGCGGGGAAGGTGCCAGAGCTAGAGCATGCTACCACCTGCAGCTCACAAGACTGCCTTTCCCATGAGCCCCCCCCCCTGGGGCGGGGAAGATGGCAGACCAGAAGCCTAGCTTCTACCTACGAGCCCCATGAGGGCGGGGAATGGGGCTACGCCTGGGCACAGTTGGTCCCAGAAGATGAGGGGGTACTTGTACCTCCTCCCATGGGAGACATTGGTCTCAAGACACTCCCAAGACAGGGAGCCAAGGCCGGGTCACCATCTGGAAAAGTCCCGGGCCGGGATAGTACCGGCGAATCAAGAAAGAGATCGAAAATTTGGTTTAAATCAACTTGGAGGCTCACTGTGTCTACCATGGATGTCACTCTCACGCAGATTCTAGTATCGTCTATAAAGGGTGATACAGAGCTATGATGGAAGTTATCCTTGGTTAATCTCCCTTCTGTGTTATATATTAGTTTCATCTCCTAGTGTGGGTTATAATAATAATAATAATAATAATAATACGTTGGACTATGTGCAGCCAGAAGTAACAGCCTCGTTGATCAGCCCTGCTCCACCGGGGGACGTTGATCCCCGGAATGCCCTCCAGGTAGACTCCAGGTAGGTAATAAAAATAATTTCACACACGACGTTACTACATCAAAGTGACATTTAGCCACAGCAGACTTGGTGATATTACCGCCGATGTTTCGACGTCTCGGAAGCACCGGCGCTTGACGTCACATTTTGAGAAATGTCGCCTTACCTGGGACCCCGGGTAAAGGTCTGAGTCCCGGGGGTAAGACCACAGACCGCTGATCAGGAATAAGCGAGAATTTCTGATTCAGAGCGGTAAGTTTGGCGCCACTGAGGCAGAAAGCTGAGGAAGCCGCCATGTTTACACGTGTCAGGCGTGCCAACTGGTGGCGTCAGGCGTGCTGACTGGTGGCGTCAGGCGTGCCAACTGGTGGCGTCAGGCGTGCCGACTGGTGGCGTCAGGCGTGCCAACTGGTGGCGTCAGGGATGCCAACTGGTGGCGTCAGGCGTGCCAACTGGTGCCATCAGGCGTGTCAAGTGGTGGCGTCAGGAGTTCCAACTGGTGGCGTCAGGCGTGCCAACTTGGTGGTGTCAGGCGTGCCAACTGGTGGTGTCAGGTCTGCCAACTGGTGATGTCAGGCCTCCCAACTGGTGGTGTCAGGCGTGCAAACTGGTGGCGTCAGGCGTGTTATTCAGTTGTATGCCTGTGGCAATATGTTCGGGACTGCCTTAATACCCAGGTCTATCTCCTCGTGCATGGCTTTCAGCCTCTGTTTCCAGAGTACAATATATTTTCCAGTCCTCTTACGCCTTCCATAATTTTCATAACCTTGCATATGCTGAGTCTGAATTCCAGTAGGCACTTGCATGACCAATCCTTCAGTTGGTTCAAGTTCATCTGTAGCCTTTCCTTGTCCTTGTTGGTTTTTATTCTCATTACTTTTAGATCTGCAGCCGGGGATTTATCTCGATATATCTTATGGTATATCATTCACATACACCAGAAAGAGAACTTGTCTAATTACCGATACTTGCGCAATCCCATTTGTTTCACTTTCCCAATTCTGATATCTCGGACAATCACTCTTTGTCTCTTTCCAATAACGCACTCTTTGTATCTTTCCAATAACGCACTCTTTGTATCTTTCCAATAACGCACTCTTTGGCTCTTTCCAATAACGCACTCTTTGTATCTTTCCAATAACGCACTCTTTGTCTCTTTCCAGTAACGCACTCTTTGTCTCTTTCCAATAACGCACTCTTTGTCTCTTTCCAATAACGCACTCTTTGTCTCTTTCCAATAACGCACTCTTTGTCTCTTTCCAATAACGCACTCTTTGTCTCTTTCCAATAACGCACTCTTTGTCTCTTTCCAATAACGCACTATTTGTCTCTTTCCAATAACGCACTCTTTGTCTCTTTCCAATAACGCACTCTTTGTCTCTTTCCAATAACGCACTCTTTGTCTCTTTCCAAAAACGCACTCATTGGTCCACAGAAGCGCATTCCCTATTACTCCTGCTTGTTCCTCAGATGTCTTCTTATTATCCAATAATATGAAATCCGCTCATGTAGAAATTTTCTTTTAAACAAAATCCTCATCAGTATAACGCAAAGACTCGATTGTTGTACAGCAAATTGACACAACAGATAAATGATAACAGGGTCAAGTTGTATTTATCGCATACAAGCAGACGAGAAGCACTGTTACTATGTACGAAAGCATATGTGTTCACAGTTCACATTTAGTGTACTTACTGTTCTTCCTTGGACCACTAGTACAGGCTTTGTGGTCTCATGATTTATTAAGTATATACCTGGAACTCACGACACTCATCAATTGATTGCTAAAGAATACTTCCTGCAATCTATTTTCCACCGTCTTTATAAAGTTATTGGGTAAATCAAATGGCTAGAGGGCCTAACCTTGGCACCTGTGGGTATATACAAATTATCCAACGTGTCATTTTCTGCTGTTATGTATGCCTCTCACCCGCTGATAATAAACAGTACTAAACTAATCCATGTCTGGTAAAAAACTATAAAACGTACAGTTTCTTCTTGGTCTTGCAGATAGACCAGTGACGAACACGCAGTGTAATTGCAGCCACAGCCTTCATGAAGGGCACGCAAGCGGGCAGGCAGGGCAGGCAGGGCAGGGCAGGCAGGCAGGCAGGGCAGGCAGGAGGAATACTCCCAGCGGACAAAGAGGGAAAGGAGAGGGAAAGAAAAAGCTCAGGAGGTGCAGGAGGAGGAGGAGCCCTCAGTAAGCTAGACAGCATCTTGGGTAGCGTGCCCTCCCACCCCGTCACGAGGGAGGAGCTAGAGACCTACTTGAACCACGCTGTCCGCTCGGGCCTCATTGATGACGAATTCCAGGTAATGACCTGTAAGGGAGATGGCGTGTTAACGTATAGTGTTGTATTAACTTGTATTGTATTGTATTTTATTTTTCTAAGCTCTAAATACGTGCAGGTCTTTCAGCACCAGGAGTGGTGGAGGCTCGAGCCTCCGTCCACGCAACCCCGATGTCCCTACACAGTCTTATTCAAAGATTTCACATAATTATGTCTAGCCGCCAGATTCCCGATATTCTTTCACAGTCTCCCCGTCACTGTCCCGATATTCCTTCACGATCAGTCTCCCCGTCACTGTCCCGATATTCCTTCACGATCAGTCTCCCCGTCACTGTCCCGATATTCCTTCACGATCAGTCTCTCCGTCACTGTCCCGATATTCCTTCACGATCAGTCTCTCCGTCACTGTCCCGATATTCCTTCACGATCAGTCTCTCCGTCACTGTCCCGATATTCCTTCACGATCAGTCTCTCCGTCATATATCCGATATTCCAGTGTCACCTCTCCCTCCCCCCCCCCACTTATGTCACATCTCCGATACTTCTTGGCTCTCAGATTCCCGTTTAACTACGATATTTCTAAGAAATAATTTACTCTCACGATAAACATTATCCCTCATGCATCTAAGAAAGGGTCAACGTAATTAGCTTGTTATACTTCATTCACCTGCCGTCTACGACAGGTTGGGTAGGTCCTGTAGTTAGGTTGTTTAAGACTAACTAGCGCTGGAAGTTGGTTGTCAGATCTTGTTAGTGTACCTTTTTAAGGTAATAAGCAGTCCTGTAGTCTGAGTGTGCGTCCTGATCGGTCCCTGAGTGTGGTGGGGGAATCTTGTAGTCTGAGTGTGCGTCCTGATCGGTCCCTAAGGATGCTGGGAGAATCTTGTAGTCTGAGTGTGCGTCCTGATCGGTCCCTGAGTGTGGTGGGGGAATCTTGTAGTCTGAGTGTGCGTCCTGATCGGTCCCTGAGGATGGTGGGAGAATCTTGTAGTCTGAGTGTGCGTCCTGATCGGTCCCTGAGTGTGGTGGGGGAATCTTGTAGTCTGAGTGTGCGTCCTGATCGGTCCCTGAGGATGGTGGGAGAATCTTGTAGTCTGAGTGTGCGTCCTGATCGGTCCCTGAGTGTGGTGGGGGAATCTTGTAGTCTGAGTGTGCGT
>WNWK01023154.1:0-31462 GCA_009830355.1 Cherax destructor
ATATATATATATATATATATATATATAAATATATATATAAATTATAATTATTAACTGTAAAATACACTAGTAGATTTGAAGCGTCACGAGAAGGCAAGACTACCTGAAGAGACGGGGTACAACACTGGTGGTTTACACACTAAAGTAGGAATCCTGAAGAGCAAGCCACCCCTGGGCTCAGGTTACGACCACTGCTGGAGGTGCTGCCCCCAACACCCCCTGACTAACCTCACACACGTCATCCTAAACCCTACCCCATGTTGTAACGCCCACAGACCAAATACCAGAACTTTTTAGCTACAGCATCACTGTGAACTGTTGTCAGGTACAACATCACTGTTAACTGTTGTCAGCTACATCACCACTTTTCTTTGGAACTTACACATCTTAAAAATTTGTAAGTGAAAATATATAAATGGTCCTCTTGGTCGGCTAAGAATCAACGTCAAAAGGCGAAGTGTTAAGCAATCCTGTACGTATTTCCCTTGGGTTCCCTGGATCCAAAGAATTAAAGCCGTCTTCCCTTTCCTTGATTTGAACCCCGACTGCCTGTCATTCCCCAGGCCATGTTTGCCAAACAAGAATGTTTTTCATATTTGTTTTTCTCTCAGTAGGTTTACGTTTTGGCCAAGGAGCCAAGATGCAATTATTAAAAACCACTGCTATATCTCAACTTAACTAAGGCGACAGAAACGCATTGCAAATATATATATATATTGGCCGATAACGGTGTTTTTTATGTTTTTAGAAACAAGCCACACATAAGTACAATAAGGCACCTAAATTACTGGGAACGGTTGAAGGTCCTTGATCTGTGTTCCCTGGAATGCAGGCGAGAGAGATACATGATAATATACACTTGGGAGGTCCTGGAGGGATTGGTACCAAACCTGCACACGAAATCACTCCCTATGAAAGCAAAAGACTCGGCAGGAGATGCAACATTACCCCGATTAGTAAGTAAGTTTACTCAGGAATCAAGAAACGCGGGAAGAACTAAAAGCCATAAATGAAATTGAAAGAAACCCAAAGTATTTCTTTTCTTATGCCAAATCAAAGTCGAGAACAACAACCAGTATTGGGCCCCTACTTAAACGAGATGGGTCCTACACAGATGACAGCAAGGAAATGAGTGAGTTACTAAAGTCCCAGTATGACTCAGTTTTTAGCGAGCCGCTAACCAGACTGAAAGTCGAAGACCTAAAGGATTTTTTTATGAAAGTGCCACAGAACTTGACAGACGCATGCCTATCTGACATTACCCTGACGCCAAATGACTTCGAAAAGGCAATAAATGACATGCCCATGCACTCCGCTCCAGGCCCAGACTCATGGAACTCCGTGTTCATCAAGAACTGCAAGAAGCCCCTATCACGTGCTTTTAACATCTTATGGAGAGGGAGCATGGACACTGGGGTCGTCCCGCAGTTACTAAAAACAACAGACATAGCCCCGCTCCACAAAGGCGGCAGTAAAGCAATGGCAAAGAACTACAGACCAATAGCGCTAACGTCCCATATCATAAAAATCTTTGAAAGGGTTCTAAGAAGCAAGATCGCCACTCATCTAGATACCCATCAATTACACAACCCAGGGCAACATGGGTTTAGAGCAGGTCGCTCCTGTCTGTCCCAACTACTGGACCACTACGACAAGGTCCTGCATGCTCTAGAAGACAAACAGAATGCAGATGTTATATACACAGACTTTGCAAAAGCCTTTGACAAGTGTGACCATGGTGTAATAGCACACAAAATGCGTGATAAAGGAATAACAGGAAAAGTTGGTAGATGGATATATAATTTCCTAACAAGTAGAACACAAAGAGTAGTAGTCAACAGAGTAAAGTCTGAGGCGGCTACAGTGAAAAGCTCTGTTCCACAAGGCACAGTACTCGCTCCCATCCTGTTCCTCATCCTCATATCAGACATAGACAGGGATATAAGCCACAGTGCAGTGTCTTCCTTTGCAGATGACACCCGAATCTGCATGACAGTGTCCACCGTTGAAGACACTGCAAGACTCCAAGCAGACATCAACCAAATCTTTAAATGGGCTGAAGAAAACAATATGAAGTTCAATGATGAGAAATTTCAATTACTTAGATATGGAAAACGTGAGGAAATTAAAATTTCATCGGAGTACAAAACAAATTCCAATCACTCAATAGAGCGAAAAACTAATGTCAAAGACCTGGGAGTGATCATGTCAGAGGATCTCACCTTCAAGGACCATAACACCGTAGCAATCGCATCTGCTAGAAAAATGACAGGATGGATAATGAGAACCTTCAAAACCAGGGATGCCAAGCCCATGTTGACACTTTTCAGGTCGCTTGTTTTATCTAGGCTGGAATATTGCTGCACACTAACTGCACCTTTCAAGGCAGGTGAAATTGTTGACCTAGAAAATGTGCAGAGAACCTTCACGGCACGCATAACTGCGATAAACCACCTCAATTACTGGGAACGCTTGAAGTTCCTAAACCTGTACTCCCTAGAACGCAGGCGGGAGAGATACATTATTATATACACGTGGAAAATTCTCGAGGGATTACTACAAAACTTGCACACGAGAGTCACTCCCCCCAATGAAAAGCAGGGGTGCCACTAGCACGTTGAGAGACAACACAATAAGTGTCAGGGGCCCAAGACTGTTCAACTTCCTCCCAGCATACATCAGGGGGATTACCAACAAACCCCTGGCTGTCTTCAAGCAGGCACTGGACAGGCACCTAAAGTCGGTACCTGATCAGCCAGGCTGTGGTTCGTACGTTGGACTGCGTGCGGCCAGCAGTAACAGCCTGGTTGATCAGGCTGATCCAACATGAGGCCTGGTCACAGACCGGGCCGCAGGGGCGTTGACCCCTGGAACTCTCTCCAGGTATGCACAAATACATTTACATAGATTATCATACATAGCAACATATGTGTAGAGAACCTAGGATAACACAAAAAGTCAGACTTATTTCCATTGGGGTCCCTTTAGTACCTTAATATTATACACTGTAGGAGATATGTTATTATATCATAAAGGATATATGTATACTAGGAATAAGGTAAAAAGAGTTATTATTTACATTTACATGTGTGTTAGCTAAAAAAATAAAAAATAATTCTCCTCCCTTTCTGTCGCTACATTCATTAGGTACCTTTTGGCTCTCTTCTTGAACTGGCTCATGCTATGACTGGCTTTGACATGTGCAGGTATTCTGTTCCATTCCTTTATTGCTGTACAATAAAAGGTGTTTGAAGCCTGGCCACTGACTGTGGGTACTACAAAGTTGTGCTCTCTCCCCCTAGTACTATGACTGCTTTGGTTCCCAGCCTTGACAAAATTGGCAGCAAGATATTCTGGACACTGTTTGTGAGCAATTTTATAAACTTGATTTAACTTAAGTTGTTTTAATCTGTCTTCAATATTCAGCATATCCAATTGTTGTAATTCATCCTGGCCTACATGTTCTCTTGGACCCAGGTCCAGGATGAATCTTACCATTTTGTTCTGGGTGATTTGCAGTTTATCTTTCAGTTTTTTTGTCAAGGCAGAGTACCATGAAGAGCAAGCGTAGTCCATATGACATTGTATAAGGGCTAGACATAGGGTCCTGCGAGCCTCAGTAGGTAGACACTGTGCTTGTCTGTAGAGGAACTTCAGTCTGGCATTCGCTTTCTTTACTACACTGTTCCCTATCAATTCTCCTGACATGCATGGGTCAAAGGGGATTCCCAGATATTTTACTGAGGAAACTGAAGTGATGGATTCCCATTACACCGGACATTAAAATTATTTACCCCTCAGTTTATATTTCGTACCAAAGAGTATGGCTTCTGTTTTCCCGAGGTGCAACGATAGTTTGTTGTCTACTAACCATTTGCACTGTCATCCGCATACAGTTGGAGTTGCACTTGACACTGATGGGCATGTCATTTACATAACACAGGAATATAATAAGGGACCCAGAATACTACCTTGGGGAACTCCACATGCTATCGGCAGTGGTTCTGATTCCGTTTTGTTGATTTTGACAATTTGTTTCTTGTTGCTAAGATAGGACTTAAACCAGTCTGTGGAACCTATGCCGATAGCTTGAAGTTTCTTACATAATATATTGTGGTTGACAGTATCGAAGGCCGATGAAAAGCAGGGGGGCGCCACGAGTACATTGAGAGACAAACACGATAAGTATCCGGGGCCCAAGACTGTTCAACTGCCTCCCAGCATACATAAGGGGGATTACCAATAGACCCCCGGCTGTCTTCAAGAAGGCACTGGACAGACACCTAAAGTCAGTACCTGACTAACCGGGCTGTGGTTCGTATGTCAGTTTGCGTGCGGCCAGCAGCAACAGCCTGGTTGATCAGACCCTGATCCACCATGAGGCCTGGTCTCAGATCGAGCCGCGGGGGCGTTGACCCCCGAAACCCTCTCCATGTAAGACTGCCAGTCACATAGAATCGTACGAAATTAAGCTTCTTGACAAACAGAACCCAAAAAAGTAATAGTAAATAGTGAAATCAGGAGCTGCTTCAAGGAAGAATTCTGTTCCTCAAAGCACAATACTTGCTCCAATTCTTTCTAATCATTATATGACATAAACAGGGCCACATTCATAGCATTATCTCATCCTTTGCAGACAATACTAAATTGTATAAGAGTAACATCCATAGTAGACATAGCGAGCCTCCAAGCTGATATCTGCCTAGTCTTCTCATTGAGGACAGTTTCTAGTTACTATGTTACGGAAGAATTGAGTAAAAGACAAGTTCAAACCATTCAAGAGGAAAAATTTAATGCGAGAGACTAAGGCGTAATAATCCCAGTCCTCGCATTCAAGGAGCAGAGCAATGTTATCACAACTACAAGGAAAAATGATAGTTTGGTCAACTAGAACTTTTAGAACAAGAGAAGCCAAGCCAATTACGAAACTCTTCAGGTCACTCGATCACTCTAGATTGGAATATTGTTGTGTCTACCTGGAGGGTGCTCCGGGAGTCAACAGCTCCCTTCAAGGCAGGCGAAAATGCAGAACTGGAGAATGTACAGACTTTCGTAAAAATTCAAACACCTAAAGTACTTCGAGTGCTTGAAGTTCTTCGAACTGTACTCCTTAAAACATAAACGAGAAAGATATATCATAATGTATACCTGGAAGTGTTGGTGCCATGCCTGCACACTAAAATTACTACACATGAAAGCTTGAAGCTTGGCAGACGGTTCAGGTTAAATAACAAAAAGGCACAATACCGTGATTTGAACAATACACAAATAACCCGCACTTAGGAGAGGAGCTTATGACGTCGTTTCGGTCCGACTTGGACCATTTACAAAGTGACTTTGTAAATGGTCCACGTCGACCGAAACATCGTGGTAAGCTCCTCTCCTATGTACGGGTTATTTGTGTACGTTCAGGTTACTTCCAATGTAAATCATGGGAGCAATGAGTAAACTAAGAGAAAACTTAGTGTACAGGGACCAAGACTTTTCAACACATTTCATGCATGATCGGAATTACCAATAAACTTCTGGCTGTGTTCAAGATGGAACTTGATATCTTCCTCGTGTCAGTACCTGATCAGCCGGACTGCGGTGCATACGTTGGACTTTGGGCGGCGAACACCAACAGCCTGGTTGACCAGGCCAGCAACTAGGAGGCTTGGTCTGGGACCAGGCCATAGGGTCAGTGACCCCAGGAAGCGACTACAGGTAACACGTAGTCGAATCGGATATACGGATTCAAAATGGCGTTTCTTGAGCGACGAGTCGGATATCCGTATTCGGTGTGTTCTTTGCTTACGTTTTTGAGCGTTGATTTAGATACCCTATTTTCTGTCATTTACGTTCTTCAGCACCGATTCTGACATCAAGACTCAGTATGCCCCTGTTTACTTTCTTAACACCGATATTGTTTGCCTGACAGTAACACTACTAGCGTAGTAACGAGCTCTGCCTCTGTCTGAGGCACAGCTGATATCAACTCCATCCTTATTTGTTTCAATATACATGTATATAAATTGAAATGTAAAGTTTTTAGAAAATGAGGAAATATTATTAAAGTTTGTGGCTACCATCTCGTGCTAACATTGCAAGGAATGAGAGAGCTGATGAACTAGCAGAAACAGGAGCATAAAAAATGCACAGCATGCTAGTGGCTTTCTTTTGTGCTTAACAATATTTTATTACGTCTAAACTACATTTTGTATACTACAGAAAGAAATAATGTTTGTTTGACTTCAGTTTTGGAAGCAATGCAACACAGTACAATACAATATCAAATTAAAAATCTAGATAAGTCTAGATCGTGAGTCTGTAGATTATTATAAGATTGTATTTGATGAAACGGTTATTTCTGGTAGGAAATGTGGAAGTGGAAGAACAGAGACAATGGTGGCCAAGATCTGTATGTGAGTGGAAGGTTGATGTATCAACTCCAGAAGAGAAACAACAATGTAAACTGTGTATGTAGGATAATAAACGCACTCTGGCACTACATCTCAGAATGTAGCAGAGTACAAGAGTATAACACACTGCTAACATGTAGGAAGTGTAAGCAGATTTTAACCAAGACTGGTAGCATCTTATACACACATGAATTCACTGCAAACAGATGATGGTAATTTATAAACAGTGATACCTGTACACACGTAGACATTATTATTAATATAATCAGGTGGAAGCGCTAAGCCCGTAGAGATCATACGGCACACGGGAATGGCAGGCAATAAGTTCGATTCAAGGAAGGAGAGGATAGGTCCACTTCCTTGGATCAAGAGCCCTTCTTCGGCATCAAGACACTTTCCCTGAAGGGTATATAGCCAATACAGCAATAACAGAAGGGCTGCTTACCTCTAGCAAGACGGGACATCATCATTTACCTGCCATCTTACATTTTTAAGATTTACATGTCCATCTCACAAGTTTCTAAGATTTACCTGACATCTTACATGTTTCTAAGATTTGCCTAACACCTTATATTCTTGTGGGACAAAGAAAATGCCAACAATGGTGGCAGTGCGAAGCATGACTTCCATTTGATACTCCCAGGCGACTGTACTTCCCAGGCCTGTGAAGGACTCTTGACCAAAGGAACCCTTGTAGGTTTAGCGCATCGTTTTGATTATAATAATCTTGATCAAAGGAACTGGATTTATCCTCCCTCCCTTGGATCGACCCTAAATGATTTCAATTCCCCAAGGGTAACCCCTACACGTTTAGAGCCTCCTCCCTGGATCTTCAGCCTCCCACCTAGGGAGGTTGTCTTACCTGAGGTTGGTGAAGAAGGCTGAGCAGTTCTTAGGCACAAAACTAGGGTGTATGGCGATGACCAGGTCTCTGTAGGCGCCTGTCTTGTCCAGCCACAGGCCGCCCCTGGCCTCCGTCCACCACCGCCCACTACCGCCCACACCACCACCACCCACCACGCCCGCCTCATCATGGGCGTCACGAAGGCGTGAGGAAGAGTTGTTACATGATGCATGCGTTACTTGTTAAGCCTCGTGATGAACTCAAGCGACAATTAGTGTATTATTTCTTAGCGATAATATTCTAGTTCACTTTCTCTGGGCAGTGTAATCTTGGATGTAGTTGTAAAAATTCTGCGCTTTGGTCCCAAACTATATAAGTGCAAAGCGTTTAGTATCCGTTATTCATTGTACATCCTCAAAGTCACACCATTAAAAATCCCGGTGTCACCGTATAAAAGATGATTTCCAGTTGTATGTACTCCGCGATAACACTTATATATTATATCACTGTAACTAGGAACGAGAGGAGCGTAATATCCAGCAAATTAAGAGTATGACTACACGTGTGGGGATGAGAAGAAGAGCAGAGACATCCTCCACCTTCCAAGGTTGTGGCGTCACTGAGGAGTCATGGGTGGGAGGCGGCGCCACGCGTCTCACATGGTGACGCCTGCCTCATCACTTCAACCTCCACATAAATGTTCTTAAGCCAAGGAACTCTAGCTACCCACACCTTCCTTAATATCAAACCTCATTACTACCCATTCCCCATGCGCTGTATTACCTCTACGGGTTTAGCTCTTCTCCGTGAATATAATGAAAAAAAAAAACAATTTAAGTATACTGATGATAAATAAGACTTTGGATTATTACTCTTCTAAGGATTTGCCTATGATGACGGTCAGTATTCTTTGACTGTGCTTGTAACTGGGCTACTTCTCATGGGTTAAGATTTCTGTTGCTAAAACGCACCAGATAACTTTCACAAGACGCTCTATTATCCCTCATACCGTTCAATGCGTGTATAGTACCCGTATCCCACAACTTGATAGGGTCAAATTTCCCGATCTTCTGTTGGATGTCCGAATTTCCATGAGTCTCACATAACCTCCATGATAGCTGTTTGACAGCCAACAGAACCTCCTTAAAACTCTAGTCCGTCTTTCTTGGGGAAATGAGAGGTGAACTGTCTTCACCTTCATTCAACCCTATGAAGAAGTTTCCTGACAAATGGTTCAGCTATATTATAGCAGCCATTGTTCTGGTTGAAACTGTTGATATGCTGACTGGATGTCTTCTTCCTTGGTGAGGAGCCTTCCGTCTCTGTAATTAATTAAATGGTTGTGGAAGTTTTGGTGTAAATATCCAGAAAACCTCCGAACACGTATTTCTGATCACCAACACGCCAGCAGACTGGACGACCTGAAGAACACCTGTATTTTACACAGAAACTCCCAGAAACATTTAATTAACTACGGAGATGGAAGGTTCATCACCAAGGAAGAAGACTCCCAGAGACTCAGGATCTTGGAAACATCACATTTTTTTATTTTTTTTTATTAACACATCGGCCGATTCCCACCAAGGCAGGATAGCCCGAAAAAGAAAAACTTTCATCATCATTCACTCCATCACTGTCTTGCCAGAGGGGTGCTTTACACTACAGTTATAAAACTGCAACATTAACACTCCTCCTTCAGAGTGCCGGCACTGTACTTCCCATCTCCAGAACTCAAGTCCGGCCTGCCGGTTTCCCTGAATCCCTTCATAAATGTTACTTTGCTCACACTCCAACAGCACGTCAAGTATTAAAAACCATATGCCTCCATTCACTCCTATCAAATACGCTCACACATGCTTGCTGGAAGTCCAAGCCCTCGCACACAAAACTTCCTTTACCCCTCCTCCAACCTTTCCTAGGACGACCCCTACCCCGCCTTCCCTCCACTACAGATTTATACACTCTCGAAGTCACTCTGTCTCGTTCCATTCTCTCTACATGTCCAAACCACCTCAACAACCCCTCATCAGCTCTCTGGACAATCGTTTTGATAATCCCGCACCTCCTCCTAATTTCCAAACTCCGAATTCTCTGCATTATATTCACACCACACATTGACCTCAGACATGACATTTCCACTGCCTCCAGCCTTCTCCTCGTTGCAACATTCATCACCCATGCTTCACACCCATATAAGAGCGTTGGTATAACTATACTCTCATACATTCCCCTCTTTACTTCCATGGACAAGGTTCTTTGTCTCCACAGACTCCGAAGTGCTCCACTCACCCTTTTCCTATCATCAATTCTATGATTCACCTCATCCTTCATAGACCCATCCGCCGACATGTCCACTCCCAAATATCTGAATACATTCACCTCCTCCATACTCTCTCCCTCCAATCTGATATCCAATCTTTCGTCATCTATTCTTTTTGTTATCCTCATCACCTTACTCTTTCCTATATTCACTTTCAATTATCTTCTTTTACACACCCTACCAAATTCATCCACCAACCTCTGCAACTTCTCTTCAGAATCTCCCAAAAGCACAGTGTCATCAGCAAAAAGCAACTGTGACAACTCCCACTTTGTATTTGCTTCTTTATCTTTTAGCCCAACACCTCTTGCCAAGACCCTCGCATTCACTTCTCTTACAACCCCATCTATAAATATATTGAACAACCACGGTGACATCACACATCCTTGTCTAAGGCCCACTTTTACTGGGAAATAGTCCCTTCCCTCCTACACACTCTAACCTGAGCCTCACTATCCTCATAAAAACTCTTCACTGCTTTCAGTAACCTTCCTCCTATTCCATACACCTGCAACATCTGCCACATTGCCCCCCTATCTACCCTATCATACGCCTTTTCCAAATCCATAAATGCCACAAAAACATCTTTACCCTTATCCAAATACTGTTCACCTATATGTTTCACTGTAAACACTTGGTCTACACACCCCTACCTTTCCTAAAGCCCCCTTGTTCATCTGCTATCCTACTTTCTGTCTTACTCTTAATTCTTTCAATAATAACTCTACCATACACTTTACCAGGTACACTCAACAGACTTATTCCCCTATAATTTTTGCACTCTCTTTTGTCCCCTTTGCCTTTATACAAAGGAACAATACACGCTCTCTGCCAATCCCTAGGTACCTTACCCTCTTCCATACATTTATTAAATAATAGCACCAACCACTCCAAAACTATATCCCCACCTGCTTTTAACATTTCTATCTTTATCCCATCAATCCCAGCTGCCTTACCCCTTTCATTCTACCCACTGCCTCACGAACTTCCCCTACACCCACAACTGGCTCTTCCACACTCCTACAAGATGTTATTCCTCCTTGCCCTACACACGAAATCACAGCTTCCCTGTCTTCATCAACATTTAACAACTCCTCAAAATATTCTCTCCATCTTCACGATACCTCTAACTCTCCATTTAATAACTCTCCTCTCATATTTTTAACTGTCAAATCCATTTGTTCTCTAGGCTTCCTCAACTTATTAATCTCATTCCAAAACTTTTTCTTATTTTCAACAAAATTTGCTGATAACATCTCACCCACTCTCTCATCTGCTCTCTTTTTACATTGCTTCACCACTCTTTTAACCTCTCTTTTTCTCTCCATATACTCTTCCCTCCTTGCATCACTTCTACTTTGTAAAAACCTCTCATATGCTAACTTTTTCTCCCTTACTACTCTCTTTACATCATCATTCCACCAATCGCTCCTCTTCCCTCCTGCACCCACTCGCCTGTAACCACAAACTTCTGCTGAACACTCTAACACTACATTTTTAAATCTACCCCATACATTTTCAACCCCATTGCCTACACTCTCACTAGCCCATCTATCCTCCAATAGTTGTTTATATCTTACCCTAACTGCCTCCTCTTTTAGTTTATAAACCTTCACCTCTCTCTTACTTACTGATTCTATTTTCCTTGTATCCCATCTACCTTTTACTCCCACTGTAGCTATAACTAAAAAGTGATCTGATATATCTGTGGCCCCTCTATAAACATGTACATCCTGAAGTCTACTCAACAGTCTTTTATCTACCAATACATAGTCCAACAAACTACTATCATTACGCCCTACATTATATCTTGTATACTTATTTATCCTCTTTTTCTTAAAATATGTATTACCTATAACTAAACCCCTTTCTATACAAAGTTCAATCAAAGGGCTCCCATTATCATTTACACCTGGCACCCCAAACTTACCTACCACACCCTCTCTGCATGTTTCTCCCACTTTAGCATTTAGGTCCCCTAACACAATTACTCTCTCATTTGGTTCAAAAGTTCCTATACATTCGCTTAACATCTCCCAAAATCTCTCTCTCTCCTCTACACTCCTCTCTTCTCCAGGTGCATACACGCTTATTATGACCCACTTTTCGCATCCGACCCTTATTTTAATCCACATAATCCTTGAATTTACACATTCATATTCCCTCTTTTCCTTCCATAACTGATCCTTCAACATTATTGCTACCCCTTCCTTAGCTCTAACTCTCTCAGATACTCCTGACTTAATCCCATTTATTTCTCCCCACTGAAACTCGCCTACCCCCTTCAGCTTTGTTTCGCTTAGGGCCAGGACATCCAACTTCTTTTCATTCATAACATCGGCAATCATCTCTTTCTTATCATCCGCACTACATCCACGCACATTCAGACAACCCAGTTTTATAAAGTTTTTCTTCTTCTCGTTTTTAGTAGATTTGTACAGAAGGGGTTACTAGCCCATTGCTCCCGGCATCTTAGTCGCCTCATACGACACGCATTGCTTACGGAGGAAAGATTTAATCCTCTCACTGCTCCCAACACCTTACAATCACTCATATGCATATCCAAGAATTTCATCCAGAACAACGGCTTCTACAACAAAGCTGAACCTCTTGCCAAGAAACGTTATCGTTATCCTACATATCAACAAGTAGTAGTATGGAGGAACACTGCAGCAGGCCTACTAGCCCATGCTGGGCAGGTCTTTCTCAAATCCAATCTCTTCTCAGCCAACAACTTCAACATATCTCGCCTGACCCTTCACGTCACTACTCTCTCCCCGGGTCACAGCATGGAGAAGACCCGGGCCAGGATCAGTCCAGTGAATCTACCTGTACTTGTCTCCCCAGGTAGATCTCTTTGTGACTTGAGAAAGTCCACTGTGTGGGAGAAACGTTGTCTATAAAGGATCACATTATGCTGCATTTGTGTTTCTTTTACCATCAGTTAAAGTTACTAAATTAGTCACGATGATACATTATTTTAAAACATAAACTGTCGAGTATGTTAATGATTTTTCCAAATGAAGCATTATCTCCTTTCTTTTAGGAGAGACTGAAATGCTTGTAAACCATATAGACACGAGCTGATTCATAGCTCCTGGCCCCACTGACTGGTAGACTACGAGTGATACGAAGCTTTATAAGACGCTCATGTAGTCGACAGCCTTTAATGCTAACCACTCAACCCATTAAGTTGTCCTTGATTTCTTTAAAAGTGGATATTAAATAAATTTATTTAAAGTGGCTGCTAATTACTAGGTATCACTGGAAAGAGAATAACTACAATGGTTGCCGAAATTTTTATTCTTATCTTCTTCCTTCATTTTCATGCATTACCTTAAGAATGCCTTTTTATATCGGATTCAAACTTTCTACGCCAGTGCATCTTTACTTAAAGAAGGGGTCTGACTTTTATTAAGCTTTTTTAGGAGTCGATTTGCCATTTTAATATAAAATTTGGTTGACCCATACTTTCCCTCCAGGGGCACCGGAGAAATGTGGTATCAAACTGAAAAATACAAGAGAATGTCACGCCATCTTATGTCCACAATATTTGATATCTTATGCAGTTCACATGAGCTGTTTAAATATTACCTTTGTATCTGCCACTCAGCAACAATTTCTGAAAATATATTTTTAAATGTACTGCTCTAGCACATCTTGCATAAGATATTCACCTGGATCAGTGGTTGTTTCCATGACCTGCCACGAGAAACCAGGTTCTTGCGGACCCTCCTTGTTGTCCCCGCCTCCTAGTATGACTGGTAAAACTCTATGGACGCAGCCTACATAATTTCGTCTAATGTTTCTCGTATTGGACTGGGTCGAATTCCTCGCCTGGTTCAAATTTCAAATTCATATTTTTATTTCTTATGCTGTACAAAGATAATGTACTTTACATGTAATAAAACATTCTTAGACAAAAGAAAGCCACTAGTATGCAAATGCATTTCGGCAGGGCCGGATTTAGACCTTAGGGGGCCCGGGGCACTTTAGGTTTGGGGGACCCAGGGCACTTTAGGTTTGGGGGCCCTCAACATGTAAATTCAATTGAATTACAAATAAGAAATGAACTAAAATGAATGATAAACAGCAGTTTTCGAAAAAAATATGTTAGGTTTCGAAGAAGACGTCTGATTTTATTTTTCTTAATTTCATTGACTTTATGAATAACTTTAACTATAATTTTCAGTTTGTAATATATTCCATCTATATTATATAATAATTACCGATGTGTATTTACTTATATCTTTGGTGTCACGCTTTCGGTATCTATGATAGATACCGAATAATATATTATATATATATATATATATATATATATATATATATATATAATAATATATATATATATATATATATATGCAAAAATATCACAGTAAACAGGTGATATCAAAATATGCAAGACAACCACTATGAAAAATAGAGGAATTCCAAGCGCTTTCGTGACTACTCACATTATCAAGGAACTATAAAAGGAAACATGACAAGAAGGCTTATAAAGGGGCGAGACTACACCTCACAGTCACATCACACTAACAAAGACTACACCTCACAGTAGCGTAACATCGCACGACTCTGTCAAGAGGAACATAAGAAAGGACCTGAAACTCTTCCCAAGAATTAAGATTAGTGCAATTTATCATTAAATTCTTCCCAAATTTTATTAATTATAAATGAATCTAATTTATATAAACCAAAAGAAATATTCATATTATTTTCAAAACTGCTTTTAATGAAACATGATTCTATTATATTCCTCTCAACCATGGACTTGCTTGATACAACCTTCTCAGCATTTTGAAAATCAATTGGATGGTTAAAATCTCTCACATGAATAAATAGAGCATTAGAATCTTGTCCAGTTCTAATGCTATATTTATGTTGTTTTAATCTTAGTTCAAGACTTTTACCAGTTTGACCGTAATAAACTTTATCGCATATTTTAGGGCTAGCCACCCAGGATAACCCTAGACCTCGCTGACATCAATGATATACTACTATATAGAAAGTCCCTTGTTATGCAGAACATTTCAGGCAAATTAGGTCAATTTTGCCCCCCAGGATGCGACCCACACCAGTCGACTAACACCCAGGTAACTATTTTACTGATAAGTGTAGAACTCTTGCCCTAAGAAATTGAAGTTACCCTTCCCTTCCTTGGATCAAAAGCGATTACATCCAGTTAGCAAAAGTGCTGCATGATCTCTATACTTTTACTATTTTCGCTAAATATAATAAAAAAAACAATGTGAGAGACGAGGTATGGTAGCTGCTTCTCACACACTTCTTACTTAGCTGTTTCAGCTTTTAAAATTTAAATAATAAGATATTACCAGGACCCCAGTGGAAATGTCGCTTTAACTTTCTTGGGTTATGGTTAGGTAAGATTTGTCAGGAAACAGGACAAGTGTTTCCTGACGCGAGTCTTAGTTATATGATGACCCGCAGCTGAAGCTTTTGGTCATCTGGCCGAGGCCTTCCGCTGGCTTATCAGTCCACCTCTTTAAAATTTATGGTCATAGTTATAACCAGTTTTCTTGGGTTATCCTGGGTAATTTACACATATGCTGCTATATATGATCATTTATTTAAGTGCAATTGTATACCTGCACGTGAATAAACTAATTATGGTAACACTTCACCAGTGAGGGACTCTTGATCCAAGGAATCGGAACTCCTTTAAAGTGCAGGCATTGTACTTCCCACCTCCAGGACGGGTTTCCTGAATCCCTTCACAAAATATTACCCTGCCTTTTCATGATAACACTATCATTAACTAAGTGCAAAGTAGCGCTAGGGCTAAAAAACGATGCAAAAGTAGTAAAAAATACAGTACTTCATTGCTAACCTTTAAATATTTTCATCCTTTGCTTATGGTGACTGAAGAATGAACATTAACGAAGAAGTAATGGTAATAAGTCAGTGTGTCTGAATTTGTTTGGGTTATCCTATGTAATCTACACTATGTATGATAACTGTACTTATATGTGCCTGCACCTAAGTAAACTTACTTGCTAAATGAAGGTTGAAAAGGATAGTGGAGCTGGTTTGATCTTCTACCTGCCTTTCTATTTGAGCGTTCCACAATGCCTTTCCATTTGAGCGTTCCACATGCCATTTTATCTGGGCGTTCCACATGCCATTCTATCTGGGCGTTCCACATGCCTTTCTATCTGGGCGTTCCACATGCCATTCTATCTGGGCATTCCACATGCCATTCTATCTGGGCGTTCCACATGCCTTTCTATCTGGGCATTCCACATGCCATTCTATCTGGGCGTTCCACATGCCTTTCTATACGGGCGTTCCACATGCCTTTCTATCTGGGCGTTTTGAGGTTGACATAGCCAATCAAAGCCATACACGCAATAGCTACCTCGCACACACGCATGTGCAACCTGGTCACCTCTGACCTCATGGTCTGGTCATTTACCTCTAAACTCACGCTAACCAGAAATAGTTAAGTCAAGTTATTCAAAGGGAGAGGGGGTGGGGGCACCCTTTCTTTCTATTTTCTGATGCCCCACACACAGTTTATTTGTAATTCCTTTTATTAATTAAACTATTTTTTTTATTATTACATTTTGTTATAAAGGAAGACATTCATTGGGGGCCCCTATGGCAATGGGGGCCTGGGGCATTTGCCCCCTTTGACCCCTTATAAATCTGGCCCTGCATTTTGGGCTATGCATTCTTCCAGGAAGGATCCTTGATGCTGGTGAGGGGCTCTTGATCTAAGGAATTGAACTAATTCTCCTATCCCTTGAATAGAGAGTGACTGCCTTCCATTCTCCCTGGCGCTGTATGACTCCCTGCAGGTTTAGCGTTTCCCCCATGAATAAGATCATCATCGATGTAGGCCCAGCTCAGTTCATATTTCATGGCACTATGGTGCTGTCACTTATAGGCCTACCTATCTCAGCCGGCACCACGCTTACTCCGTCTCATTCTGGCAGCCGAGCTCAGTCAACAGTGCTCACTCTGTCACTCTCTCCCGGGCATGGCCCTCCGGGCCTGGGCAACTTAAACACACTGCCTGTGTACAAGACCCCAAATGAGAAGCCTTATTATTGATCCCCGGCTTGCACAGGACTCGTATAAATTGTAATATCATTCATCACCAATCATCTTCATATACTCGTTATTAAACATCAGCTGGCATGCCTGATATTACATACACAGGTGTAGATATGGCCTGCACACCTTTCCGTAATGCGATAACCACTTAGGAACGAGCAAACAGACAACAGAAAATAAATTAATATATATTTCCTTCATATAGGTAGTAGGTTGGTAGACAGCAACCACCCAGGGAGGTACTACCGTCCTGCCAGGTGACTGTGAAACAGAAACCTGAAACTGTTTTACATGATGGTAGGATTGCTGGTGTCTTTTTTCTGTCTCATAAACACGCTGGATAACAGGTATATCTAGCTACTTCTACTTACACTTTAGGTCACACTACACTGGCATACACATGCATATATATACATACACACATCTAGGTTTTTCTTCTTTTTCTTAATAGCTCTTGTTCTTTTTATTTTCTCTATTGTCCATGGGGAAGTGGAAAAGAATCTTTCCTCCGTAAGCAATGCGTGTCGTATGAGGCGACTAAGATGCCGGGAGCAATGGGCTAGTAACCCCTTCTCCTGTACAAATCTACTAAAAACGAGAAGAAGAAAAACTTTATAAAACTGGGTTGTCTGAATGTGCGTGGATGTAGTGCGGATGATAAGAAAGAGATGATTGCCGATGTTATGAATGAAAAGAAGTTGGATGTCCTGGCCCTAAGCGAAACAAAGCTGAAGGGGTAGGCGAGTTTCAGTGGGGAGAAATAAATGGGATTAAGTCAGGAGTATCTGAGAGAGTTAGAGCTAAGGAAGGGGTAGCAATAATGTTGAAGGATCAGTTATGGAAGGAAAAGAGGGAATATGAATGTGTAAATTCAAGGATTATGTGGATTAAAATAAGGGTCGGATGCGAAAAGTGTGTCACAATAAGCGTGTATTTACCTGGAGAAGAGAGGAGTGTAGAAAAGAGAGAGAGATTTTGGGAGATGTTAAGCGAATGTATAGGAACTTTTGAACCAAATGAGAGAGTAATTGTGGTAGGGGACCTAAATGCTAAAGTGGGAGAAACATGCAGAGAGGGTGTAGTAGGTAAGTTTGGGGTGCCAGGTGTAAATGAAAATGGGAGCCCTTTGATTGAACTTTGTATAGAAAGGGGTTTAGTTATAGGTAATACATATTTTAAGAAAAAGAGGATAAATAAGTATACAAGATATGATGTAGGGCGTAATGACAGTAGTTTGTTGGACTATGTATTGGTAGATAAAAGACTGTTGAGTAGACTTCAGGATGTACATGTTTATACAGGGGCCACAGATATATCAGATCACTTTTTAGTTATAGCTACAGTGGGAGTAAAAGGTAGATGGGATACAAGGAAAATAGAATCAGTAAGTAAGAGAGAGGTGAAGGTTTATAAACTAAAAGAGGAGGCAGTTAGGGTAAGATATAAACAACTATTGGAGGATAGATGGGCTAGTGAGAGTGTAGGCAATGGGGTCGAAAATGTATGGGGTAGATTTAAAAATGTAGTGTTAGAGTGTTCAGCAGAAGTTTGTGGTTACAGGCGAGTGGGTGCGGAGGGAAGAGGAGCGATTGGTGGAATGATGATGTAAAGAGAGTAGTAAGGAGAAAAAGTTAGCATATGAGAGGTTTTTACAAAGTAGAAGTGATGCAAGGAGGGAAGAGTATATGGAGAGAAAAAGAGAGGTTAAAGAGTGGTGAAGCAGTGTAAAAGAGAGCAGATGAGAGAGTGGGTGAGATGTTATCAGCAAATTTTGTTGAAAATAAGAAAAAGTTTTGGAATGAGATTAATAAGTTGAGGAAGCCTAGAGAACAAATGGATTTGACAGTTAAAAATAGGAGAGGAGAGTTATTAAATGGAGAGTTAGAGGTATCGGGAAGATGGAGAGAATATTTTGAGGAGTTGTTAAATGTTGATGAAGACAGGGAAGCTGTGATTTCGTGTGTAGGGCAAGGAGGAATAACATCTTGTAGGAGTGTGGAAGAGCCAGTTGTGGGTGTAGGGGAAGTTCGTGAGGCAGTGGGTAGAATGAAAGGGGGTAAGGCAGCTGGGATTGATGGGATAAAGATAGAAATGTTAAAAGCAGGTGGGGATATAGTTTTGGAGTGGTTGGTGCTATTATTTAATAAATGTATGGAAGAGGGTAAGGTACCTAGGGATTGGCAGAGAGCGTGTATTGTTCCTTTGTATAAAGGCAAAGGGGACAAAAGAGAGTGCAAAAATTATAGGGGAATAAGTCTGTTGAGTGTACCTGGTAAAGTGTATGGTAGAGTTATTATTGAAAGAATTAAGAGTAAGACAGAAAGCAGGATAGCAGATGAACAAGGGGCTTTAGGAAAGGTAGGGGTGTGTAGACCAAGTGTTTACAGTGAAACATATAGGTGAACAGTATTTGGATAAGGGTAATGATGTTTTTGTGGCATTTATGGATTTGGAAAAGGCGTATGATAGGGTAGATAGGGGGGCAATGTGGCAGATGTTGCAGGTGTATGGAATAGGAGGAAGGTTACTGAAAGCAGTGAAGAGTTTTTATGAGGATAGTGAGGCTCAGGTTAGAGTGTGTAGGAGGGAAGGGGACTATTTCCCAGTAAAAGTGGGCCTTAGACAAGGATGTGTGATGTCACCGTGGTTGTTCAATATATTTATAGATGGGGTTGTAAGAGAAGTGAATGTGAGGGTCTTGGCAAGAGGTGTTGGGCTAAAAGATAAAGAAGCAAATACAAAGTGGGAGTTGTCACAGTTGCTTTTTGCTGATGACACTGTGCTTTTGGGAGATTCTGAAGAGAAGTTGCAGAGGTTGGTGGATGAATTTGGTAGGGTGTGTAAAAGAAGAAAATTGAAAATGAATATAGGAAAGAGTAAGGTGATGAAAGATTGGATATCAGATTGGAGGGAGAGAGTATGGAGGAGGTGAATGTATTCAGATATTTGGGAGTGGACATGTCGGCGGATGGGTCTATGAAGGATGAGGTGAATCATAGAATTGATGAGGGGAAAAGGGTGAGTGGAGCACTTCGGAGTCTGTGGAGACAAAGAACCTTGTCCATGGAAGTAAAGAGGGAAATGTATGAGAGTATAGTTATACCAACGCTCTTATATGGGTGTGAAGCATGGGTGATGAATGTTGCAACGAGGAGAAGGCTGGAGGCAGTGGAGATGTCATGTCTGAGGTCAATGTGTGGTGTGAATATAATGCAGATAATTCGGAGTTTGGAAATTAGGAGGAGGTGCGGGATTACCAAAACGATTGTCCAGAGAGCTGAGGAGGGGTTGTTGAGGTGGTTTGGACATGTAGAGAGAATGGAACGAGACAGAGTGACTTCGAGAGTGTATAAATCTGTAGTGGAGGGAAGGCGGGGTAGGGGTCGGCCTAGGAAAGGTTGGAGGGAGGGGGTAAAGGAAGTTTTGTGTGCGAGGGGCTTGGACTTCCAGCAAGCATATGTGAGCGTATTTGATAGGAGTGAATGGAGGCATATGGTTTTTAATACTTGACGTGCTGTTGGAGTGTGAGCAAAGTAACATTTATGAAGGATTCAGGGAAACCGGCAGGCCGGACTTGAGTTCTGGAGATGGGAAGTACAGTGCCGGCACTCTGAAGGAGGGGTGTTAATGTTGCAGTTTTATAACTGTAGTGTAAAGCACCCCTCTGGCAAGACAGTGATGGAGTGAATGATGATGAAAGTTTTTCTTTTTCGGGCCACCCTGCCTTGGTGGGAATCGGCCGATGTGTTAATAAAAAAAAAATATATATTTCCTTAAAAAATAAACTGGTATTTACAGCATTTACAGTATTTACAGCTATGTACAATGAGGCAAATGCAAGCATGAGACTGTGATCAATGAGGAAAATGCAAGCATGAGACAGTGATCAATGAGGCAAATGCAAGCATGAGACAGTGATCAATGAGGCAAATGCAAAAACAAGACACTTTAACAGCCTGGTTGATCAGACCCTGATCCACCACGAGGCCTGGTCTCAGACCGAGCTGCGGGGGCGTTGACCCTCTCCAGGTAAACCGTGATGACCAGCAGGGAAGGTAAGTTTGCCAAAGTGGTTTTACGAGTGTACCACATCGTTTCACAGCTTTGACAGGCTTCCATGTTTAACGATCAGGTGCCCCATCGTATACTAGTACTGGGCCCACTAATCTGGCTCTGTCGGGACTACTAACCTGGCTCTGAAGGGCCCATAAATCTAACTCTGCTGAGTCCACTAATCTGGCTCTGCCGGACCCACTAACCAGGCTCTGCAGGGCCCACTAATCTGGCTCTGCAGGCCCACTAACCAGGCTCTGCCGGGCCCACTAAACTGGCTCTGCTGGCCCACTAACCTGGCTCTGCAGGGGACACTAACCTGGCTCTGCTGGGGCCAATAACCTGGCTCTGCCGGGCCCACTAATCTGGCTCTGTCGGGACCACTAACCTGGCTCTGCCAGGCCCACTAACCTGGCTCTGCTCTGCCGGGCCCATTAACCTGCTCTGAAGGACCCACTAACCTAACTCTGCTGAGCCCACTAATCTGGCTCCTCCAAGCCCACTAACCTGGTTCTACTGGGTCCACTAACCTGGCTCTGATGGGCCCCCTAACCTGGCTCTGCCGGGCCCACTAACCTGGCTCTGAAGGGCCAACTAATCTGGCTCTGCCAGGCCCACTAACCTCTCTCTGCTGGGCCTACTAACGTGGCTCTGCTGGGCCAGCTAACTTATTTCTGCCAGGCTCACTAACCTGGCTCTGCTGGCCTACTAAACTTGCTCTGCTGGTCTACTAACCTGGCTCTGTCAAACCCACTAACCTGCCTGGGTCCACTTTCCTGGCCCTACCAGGCCCACATTCCTGGCTTTGCCAGGCCCACTGACCTAGCTCTGCAGGGTCCAAACCTGGCTATGCCAATGCCACTAACCTGGCTCTGTCGGGCCCACTAACCTAGCTCTGCTGGGCCCACTAACCTGACTCCGTGGGCTCACTAACTTAGTTCTGCTGACTTGTTAACCTTGCTCTGCCGGGCTCGCTAATCTGGCTATGTTGGGCTCACTAACCTGACTCTGCTGGGGCTACTAACCTGGCTCTGCCGGGCCCACTAATCTGGTTCTGCTGGGCTCGCTAACTTGGCTCTGCTGGGCTCGCTAACCTTGCTCTGCTGGGGCTACTAACCTGACACTGCCGGGCTCACTAACCTGGCTCTGCCGGGCTCACTAGCCTGGCTATGATAAGCCAGCTACCATGGCTGTGCCTGGGCTTTAACCTGGGTGCATCTGACCTGTTCAAAACCTATTGGAACTCACTGCGAGGAGTCCGTCCTGGAGTCTGCTCTAACTTATAGGGAACCTTGGTGTTAGGTCGCCACAGGAAGCAACCTATTTATTCTCATGGGATATTTTTCTGAGGGCTCCGGGAGACAATTTGAGGAAGCAAAATGCCTCCTTATTTTACCCCTTATGTGAACATGAAATATTATTGTGAGTAAAGTTATTCATAGTGTTCATTAACCCTAAGAACTGCCCTGTCAATCCCAGAGGCAAGATTTATCATCAGAGAAAGTGAGGGACGCAGCAGATTGTGTTTGGTATCAGCAATAATAGCCACAGCCAATACAGTTTCTCAAATCTCTGTATCATTCACAATTTCTGACGTTTCAGGAGGTTTGTTGTACCTCAACCTGACACTGCCATACCTAGCCTCACATACTCTTCTGAGTATTCTCTCACACGCAAGTCACCCCAGGATCTCTCTCCACTCACTATTGATATCCGTCCTTTCATTCTTTGTGAATTAATACAATTCATGGTGGACGACACTTCTTCATTAATAAACTGCCATAACTTACACACTGTGTTTTATTTACATACCATCTGTATGTTCTATCACAGTATAACCATAGCACCCAGGGGAAAAAAATCACTTTCTCTCACTTTTTTTGGGGTTATCCTAGGTAGTTTTTACATCTGTTATGTAAAACAATTGTAATCACCTAAAACTTGTGTAATTGTAGTTATGTGTAATTATACCTAAATAAGCTTACTAAGGTAGGTGCTACGATGACCATAATGATCTTGAAACTTTACGACTTATTTGTGTAGTGGATGTGTAACTTGGGGTAAGACCTCAGAACCACAACGGGAATGAGAGAAAATACTTGTCTTTCTTGAGTTCTCCTGTGTTATTAATCTTCCGATTTTAATAATACCAATAAAGTATTTTTATTATCTTTGTCTCACATGTAATATAGACATTCTCATTCATCTCGTAGGTTCCCGCCAGATACATTGCTGCTCTCTAGAAATATATCATGTTATTAATGTATATTTTATTATAGCAAAAAGTTATTCATATTAGAGCAAATCTTTAAACTTATAGTAATATAATGTGATATTATCAAGAAAATTTCTCCCCTCAAAGGTTGAGTTATGGAGTAAGTTTGGTATAACTGTAGCGATGAAGGTAACATGAGGTGGATGTAAGGCTAGTGTGTGGTGGTGGTGCGTCTCCCTGGCTGGCTGCTCCTCCACAGTAATGCTACCAGTGTAAACAACACAGACATGGCCACGGCAGCTTATAACTATGTTGTTACCGCCCATAAACCCACCGCTGTTACAGCCTGTGCCACCGGTCAGTGTGTATGTGTGTGCTGGGGAGGCAGAGTGTGTGGTGAGCTGCAGGTGGGGAAATGTAGGTGATAGTGTGACGGGGGTGACCTGATGTCCCCTGCCTTCCTCTACCTTGGTGACACTTCCCTGCTACAGGTGTCACCCGCTGCCTCTAATTCCTCTCTGTTATTTAAATGTTGGCCAGGGAAGGTATCCTGTGTCCCGAGGTATCCTGTGACGAGGAGAGGAGCCTTTACTGCTGCCTCACTATACTACTATCACCACATATGACTCTCACCATACATGACTCACCATACATGACTCTCACCATACACATGATTGTCACAACTCTTATGACCTTCACCACACATGACTATACATGACTGTCACTATACATGACTCACTATACATGATTGTCACTATACATGACTCACTATACATGACTGTCACTATACATGACTGTCACTATACATGACTGTCACTATACATGACTGTCACTATACATGACTGTCACTATACATGACTGTCACTATACATGACTGTCACTATACATGTGTCACTATACATGACTCACTATACATGACTGTCACTATACATGACTGTCACTACATGACTCGCTATACATGACTGTCACTATACATGACTCACCATACACGTCTCGACCCTGCAACCACTAATAGGTGAGTACATGATTGTCACAACTCTCATGACTATCACCATAACTCACGAAATCGTAATGACACGATTGCAAACAAACCACGGTATGGATGGAGATTGAACTCACGGCAAGTGAGTCATAAAGCTCTCAGGTCAGCGTGTAAGTCACTGGGCCAGCTGGCTACAGTAAGTCACTGGGCAAGCTGGCTACAATAAGTCACTGGGCAAGCTGGCTACAATAAGCATCATCCAGTTAGTTATATTTATACACCATGACCACATGTCCTGGTCCAGCTTCCAAAACTTTGACTACAGGCTAATTATGCTTGTTTCCTGTTTTTTCTGGTTGCATCTAAATAGATTGTACCCTGGAATCCATATTTCATTATCAAAATAGCCTTTTACATATGTGAAAGCTGCAAACATTGCATTTGACTCTGTGAGCTAACTAATAAATGGTATGTAATTGTTTTTCTTAGGTTTGAAACCTTTCATATTTACATTCATAAAAATTGATACATTTCTAGTTGTGCTGAAGGGGAGTTCATTGGTTGGATATAGTATCTGTGGCTCTGATGAGCCCACCACTGACTTTGATTCCAGTTAAGCATGGCTTCTAAGTGGTGATATGTTCTCAACATTTCTTGCCATTCTTTTCTGCTTCCTGGCACAAAAAAGTCCATGTAGGTTATGTGGTTATGGTTTTTCACGTCCAGATTAGCATTAATGAGGCTTTATACACCTCTTTCCCTTATGGTGGAAGACCGGACAGTTTCAAGAATAACATTGTCCTTTATTTTAACATTGTCCTTTATTTACTGAACTATGGCACATTTTTGAGTGAAAGAACTTAGAGGCCCTGGAGCAACATGTGCCTTCATTCTTTCTTCAATAGGATCCTTTTCTGAATAAGAGAAAAAGACTTAAGAGATGTAAATGGCTACAAAGCCCAGTTTGTCATTTGTATATTATATTTGCAGGTCACTTAACATCACCTACAGACCTGAATCTTGTTGTCGCACGGAACAACAGGGTTGAACTCCACCTTGTAACTCCTGAAGGACTCCGACCTCTCAAAGAACTCACTATATATGGAAAGATAGCATGCATGCATCTTTTTACTCCAATGGTAAGGAATTTTAGTGTAGTTTAATATGAGAAAGAGGAAATAAGAAATGCTTAATTGTGATTAGACATTTTCTTAGTAATGATTCTCTTAAAATTAATTTAATATTTCAGAATGAGACCAAAGATTCGCTGTTCATTTTGACAACAAGATACTGCGCAATGATTTTAGAGTGTGTAGGTGATGGAGAGCATCTTGAAATACTCACACGTGCCCATGGGAATGTCTCAGATAAAATTGGTGAGCTTTTAAGTTAAATTTACTGCAGAAGTATTTTAACGTGATTTATTTTTTAACATTTTTATATATGATGACTATAGATCAGTTGGCCCTGTTTCCTTAAGTTTTAATGTGAAGGCTGTGATTAAATTAGTTATGTGATATTGGTGATTGGTGTCACACATTTACTTCTGATAATACAGTATGTACATACTTATTAGAATTCTGAACTAATGGAATACTCTAGTAGTAGTAGTATAAAGTACAGATACCTATCCTAAAATGCTTTAACCATGAATGTAACAAAGACTAAACAGCATCAATAAATTTTTTTTACTAATTACTAACCCTACATTCTACCTATCTCTTACACCCTCTACAGAGGTAATACTGTACAGTAAGCTTCCCATTTAATTTGCTAATAAGGGGAGCAGATGGCTGGTAATGGCAGTTGTCTTATTTTTCCTTATACAGTGGTACCTCTACTTACAAGCTTAATTTGTTCCAGACGGCTATTCAAGTGCCGATACCGAAGGAATTTGTTCCCATAATAAATAATGAAAATTAGGTTAATCCATTTCAGACCCCCAAAAATACACTTACAAAAGCACCTACAAAAATACACTTACATAATTATTCGAGTTGGGAGCTGCTCGTAAGTAGAGGTACCACTGTATTTTTAAATATTGTTCTAATCAAACCTAGTTGCATCATTTCCAGACATTAATGTCTGAGTCATTTTAATTTTGGCTTGAGTCTTGGAGGTGGGAAGTACAGTGCCTGCACTCTGAAGGAGTGGTTTGGGATATTTACTGTTTAGAGGGATATCGAAACTTGTATCTGTGCGCCTGGCAAGACAGTAATAGTGTGAATGATGGTGAAAGTGTTTCTTTATCAGGTCACCCTACCTCAGTGGGAGACGGCCAGTGTGTTAAAAAAATAATACATCCAAGCTTGACAATAAAGTTACAGTGGAACCTCAGTTTTCGTTTGCCCTGGTTTTTGATGACTTTTTTCGTCAAAATTTTGTCCCAGTTTTCGTTCATCACCTCGGTTTTCGTCTGCCGTACTGAAAGTGTCCACCTGCCCGCGCTCACACAAAGCATCCCATGCACACGTTCTGAGTCAGTCTGGCTTTGTTTCTCGTCGAGTGAACATTACCATGCACGTTCATATGAAACATTTCGTAATAATCCGTTGTTTTTTGTGCTTGTTTATTGAGTGCGACTGCTAAATAAGCCACTATGGGGCCAAAGAAAGTTCTGAGTGCCAGCCCTTTGATAAAAAAGGTGAGAAACACGATAGAATTCAAGAAAGAACTCGTAGCAAAGTCCGAAAGTCCATGGGGTTGGATGTGAGTGGCCAGGTTGTGGTTGTGGAAGAGTTGGTGGATGACCACAGAGAAGAGCTAACCACTGAAGAGCTGCAACACCTTCAACTGGAACAGCAACAGATAGCAGCTGAGGAAATTGCTTCAGAGGAGGAGGAAGAGAGAGGGGAGAATGTGCCTTCTTCAGTGATTAAGTACATGACATATGTGTAAAGTGGAGTGAGTTGCAAAGTTTTGTGGAGAAATATCAAAGCTGTTGAAGCCATGTCTGCAACAAGTTCAATGACAATGCCTTGTTCCATTTTAGGCAAATCTTAAAGATGCCAGAAAGACCTCTCTGGACAGATTTTTTGTGCGACAGTAGTCCAGTGCCAGTAAAAGACGAAGAAGAGAAGTCAAAAGGGCTGTCAAAAAACAAAATTCCTTACATCATGGGTCTGCTCACAGAGTCAAATGCAATGTTTGCAGCATTCACAGAGACCCACATAAAGGATCACTATGACAATGAAATATGGATCCCAGGTTATAACCTATTCAGATGCGACAGACTAAACAGGCAACAAGGGGGTTGGCCTGTACGTCAGAGAGTCGCCATTTGCTCAGAACTACTAAACACCTCAAATGATGTAGTTGAAGTTTTGGCGGTAAAGATTGAAAACCAAAACTTTGTCATTGTGGTGGTATACAAGCCTCCAGATGCAACTTCCCAGCAATTCCAGGAGCAGCTTTTGAAAATTGACCACTGTCTGGAAAATCTCTTAACTTCTGCCCCAAACATCTTACTACTAGGAGATTTCAACTTGAGACACCTAAAATGGAGGAGTATAGCAAACAATGTTTTATGTTTTAACAGAGATCACCCCAGGAGGCAGCTCAGATAAAAATTCACACACACACGAATTTAAGAATCTCTGCACCAAATTCACCTTAAACCAGCAAATATTAGAGCCTACAAGACTAGAAAATACGCTACCCATCTTCACTAACAACGACGATCTGATGTGTAATATAACTGTATCAAAGACAATACACTCAGATCACAACATAATAGAGGTAAAGACAGTATGCACAGGGCCCTGACCAGCAAAATGGGGGACATAGAGGGTCTCTTCACAAAATTCAATTTCAATAACAAAACATACAAGGGGAACAAGTCAACCATGTCCAAAATGAAACTAGCTGGGAAGATATCCTAAACAGCACAGATCCGAACATTTCCCTAGAAAAATGAACTCTGGGTTCTTGAGATCGCTCAAACACATTCCATTAAGAAAAAGAAAGAGAAGATGTAAACTAGAAAGAGAAAATGCCCCCTATACAGACGAAGGCAGAGTCACAGAGCTGCTGAGGGCCAATATATCTGAAATACGAAGGGAGGCACTGGTCAATAAATAGCAAATAAAACTTAAGCTGAAGGAATTTTACAGGAGACAAGAATCTCAGGAAGAACAAAAAGCCAAAAAGGGAAAATTTAAAAAAAACCCAAAATACTTTTCTTATGTCAAATCTAAGGAAAACAACATCCAGTAGGGGGGCCCTGCGGGGAGAGGGGACATAATAGTGCGCCAAAAAATGTGAGATACAAAGCCCCTATATGACTAGAAACCGCTGCCCAGTAATCAAACAAAAACAAACCCCCAAAATTTGGTCCTAAAAAATCTGGATATTATCCTAATCAGGGGCTTTAAAAAGGGAAAAAATGACATCCCCAACCCCCCCACCCCAACTCAGGAACTCCGTTTTAAGAATGAAAGGGCCCCCCGCGTTTCCTTAGCATTCTATAGAGGGGAGCATGGACACGGGGGTCATCCCACACTCAAAAAAAACAACAGACATAGCCCCCCCTCTACAAAGGTGGCAGAAAGCAGTTGCAAAGAACTACAGACCAATAGCACTAACATCCCATATCATAAAAATTTTAGAGGGTTCTGAAGCAAGATTGCCAACCACCTAGAAAAACCATCAGTTGCCAACCCAGACAACACGGGTTTAGAGCAGGTCGCTCCTGCCTGTCCCAGCTACGGGATCACTATGACGGGGTCCTGATGCTGTAGAGGATAAACAAAATACAGATGTAATATAAAGACTTTGAAAAAGCTTTCGACAAGTGTACCATGGTGTAAAGCGCAAAAAATGTGATAAATGAATAACGGGAAAAGTTGGTAGATGGATCTATAATTAATGATAATAGAACACAAAGATTAATAGTGAACAGAGAAAAGTCCAAGGCAGTTTGGGTGAAAAGCTCTGTTCCACAAGGCACAGTACTCGCTCCCATTCTATTCCTCATCCTCATATCTGACATAGACAGAGATGTAAGCCATGGCAATGACCCCCATCGGACACTGCAAGACTCACGAAAAAACCAAATCTTCAAATGGGCCACTCAAAAAAATATGAAGTTCAATGAGGAGAAATTTCAACTACTCAGATATGGAAAACTTGAGGAAATTAAAAAAATGTGGGTATAGACAAACACTCCATAAAATAGAGGGAAAAATAATGTGAATTACCTGGGAAATGATAATGTCAGAGGATCTCGCCCTTTAAAGACCACAACAATGTATCTACCGATTCAGGGAAAAAGATAGGATGGATAATGAGAACCTTCAAAAAAAGGATGCCAAGCCTGGCCCATGGCCCCAGAGAGTAGATACTCAAACTCTTCAAAGGTATAAGGTATGATTCTCTTTAAAACTCTTGTTCTCTAGGCTGGAATACTGCTGTACACTAACGGCCCCTTCAAGGCTGGCGACATTGCTGACCTGGAGAGTGTACAAAAAACTTTCATGGCACACATAATACGATAAGGCACCTAAATTACTGGGAATGGTTGGGGCCTTTATCTGTATTCCCTAGAATGCAGGGAGAGATACATATAATATACACTTGGAAAAGCCTAGAGGGATTAGTATCAAATTTGCACTGAAAATCACTCCCCTGAAAGCAAAAGACTTGGCAGGAAATGCAACATTCCCCAATGAAATGCAGGGGGGCCACGAGACATTCAGAGACAACACAGTAAGTGTCTGGGGCCCCAAGACTGTTCAGCTGCCTCCCAGCATACATAAGGGGGGTTACCAATAGACCCCCGGCGTCTTCAAGAAGGCACTGGCAGGCACTTAAAGTCAGTACTTGACCAACCAGGCTGTGGTTCGACGTCAGTTTGCTTGCGGCCAGCAGTAACAGCCTGGTTAATCAGACCCTGATCCACCATGAGGCCTGGTCTCAGACTGAGCCGTGGGGGCGTTGACCCGAAACCCCCTCCAAGTAAAACCCCAAAGGGAAAACCCGGATAGGAACTTGATACCTGAAGTCCTTTGGGGGATTCCCTTCCAACCAATAACCCTCCTCCTCCCTCTTCCCTCTCGCATCTTCCATATGCCAACAAAAGTCTTCAATAAAGGTAAAAGTGATGTTAAATGTTCATTTATCCATTTCATTAGTCCTTTATATTTATTTCTCATTGTTTTCTGTATGTAAAACTATAGTTATTCTCTATAAAATGTATTTTTTGTTAATACTTTTGGGTGTCTGGGAATGGATTAATTGGATTTACATTATTTCTTTTGGGAAATATTGCTTGCAGTTTCGTTTCAATTCAGTTTTGTCAGACTTTCTGGAACGAATTAATGACGAAAACCAAGCTTCCACTGTACCTGTGTCAGTGATTAACCCTTGACTGTCACAACCCCCATTCCTAGAGTGTGTCTGTCGCAAAATATTTGAAAAAAAAAAAAATTATATTTTCTTGTGAAATGATAGAGAATATTTTCTCGATGGTAATGACACCAAAAGTACGAAATTTGTTTGAAAACGTATGGAATTATGCTCTGGCGAAGTTAGCGATCTCAGCGATATTTACGCATCGGCGATTTCGCCCACTTTGAGCCCTATTTTCAGCCAATTCCATTGTTGCAGTCAACCAAACTCATAGCTATTTCTTTAGAACTCCATTTGTTCTATCGATTGAGTACAAAAAAACACCCATTTACCGATTTCAACTACCCAATAAAGTGATCAGAAATTGGCAATTTGGCCAATTTCACACAAATAAAAAATATATCAATTTTAAAATAGGGTCCAGAATGAACAATGCAGACATTCCTGGCACTAAAATAACATTTTCTCTGTTCATCAGTCACGTCTCCAGGCCCCTCTTATATTACTCTTGCTTTCTATTTTGATTTTTATTCACACAAAAAAAAGAAGATTTACTGTTATGCAGACTACTACATTATTGTAATAATTGTATAAATAATGTTAACTCCATTCGTGACTGCGTATTAGAATGGATAGTTGAACATTTATTGGACAATGATGTCATTTGTTTACTCTTAACATCGGCAAAAAATTTAACATTTCTGCTACTTTGAGAATGCAACCATAAATACCATACGAAAATACACATCAAAGTCGGCGTTTAGTGCAAAAACACGGTCGGAACTTTTTCTCATGCACTGCGTGCTGCAGGATTTTTATACTGCACACACTGACCACACAGACCCATTCTCCCGCTTGATTTGAAGTCGCTAGAATTTTTGAGTATAGTATATCGTCAAACACATTGGCTCGTAATAAGACATATATACACGCAAACAGTCAAAGGGTTACTGAATGTCAGGTCACACTTCGTCATTATGATGATTGATTTGTAGCTTACTCATTCCATCTGAAAGGATCATGTGATGTGCAGTGATAGTAGATAGTTATCAATATTAATTTATAGTTTTCTGTCATATGTTCTCATTGTATTGTTTTGTGACGTTATAAAAGGATAAAGTTTGGTGGAAACCACAACTGCCCATTGCTATCAATGGGTGCTACTGTATTACAGATAGATATACAATATTATTAAATAATATTAAGGATTTCCCTTTTT
>WNWK01023155.1:0-27500 GCA_009830355.1 Cherax destructor
GACTCCAGTCACAAGGTCAATACAGACAGTATTCAAACGTCTTCTCCCTGCTGTCGCCATGTTGCTTTGGAAAACCAAAGTGCTGTAAAGCGTCGCCAGGGGTCAGGTCAGAGCACCACACACCCTCGCACCACCAGAGCTGGGCTGCGACTCATGATGTTACAATTGTAATAAACCCGGCCATATCAGGCCCAATTGCCCAAATAAACCACAACCATTAGGAAAAATTTATAATGTCCCTAATGATATGACCCAAGAAGAAGTAGAGAAGGGGATGGTCCCCTACTATAGCACTCATACATCCCTTCAGGAACATTCAGAGAAAATGGAAGTTAGAACCTTTATTGATACTGGAGCATATTGCTCACTTATAAGAGAGGGAGTACTTCCCCTTTCTGAACAAACCTCTTTGCAGTCCTCAATTCTGTTAGAAGCTTTTGGAGGAGCAGTATTTTCTGTCCCTCTACATAAAATATTTGTGCAGAGTAAATACTACACTGGGTATTTGACTGTAGGTGTATCTGAAGGATTCCCTATGAAAGATGCGATGCTATTACTGGGTAATAACATTGAGTCCACTAAATGTATGAAACTCATAATGATTAATTCTTCCCCGATGTTGGCCATAACTCGAGCAAAATCCAAAGTGATGTCTGATGAGAATGTTAACTCAACTGGTGACAGGAAGTCCAAAAGAGAAATCCTAGACTGCATTCGCAGTAATGCCACTGTTGCACCAGTGGATATCTTTGATACCTACTCTGGTGCAATACTACTGCTCTCCTCGGAAGAGGAACTACTTCACCTACTAAAGAGAAATGTTCTTAACAAACTCTCCAATGACGGTGTCACTCCTATTCCCCCTGATAACTTCCAGGCACAGCGCTCTGTGTTTGTTGCACGCATCAACAGCATCATGCGTGAGTATACTGCTACTGAACTCGTTGAGGAAATCAACCGGGAAAATGAGATCAAGGTTCTCAATGCATACAAATTCAACAGGAATGCTGCCAACCAACAATCGCTGAAGCTCATCCTTGAGACTCCTGATGAGGCCAAGCTTGTTTGTGAACGTGGCCTGAAATGCTTTGGCATGAAATGCACACCTGATCAAGTGAGTATGGAAAGGTTTGTCTCAATCACCCAATGCTTCAGATGCTACCAGTTTGGACATAATACCAACAAATGCAACAAAGAGAAAACCATCTGCAGTATCTGTGCTGGTGAACATGTTCATAGGGAATGCCCCAACAGGAGCAAACCCAAGTGCATCCTCTGTGGCGATAAGCATCATGCTGTCTCCTCTGGCTGCCCAGCCAGGAAGGCTGCAATTCAGAAAATCCTGGACAACAGGAAACCAGCATTGACCACCAGAACCACTGTTCAGACACCTCCCACTGTGTCCCAAGGTGCCTTCCCCAACCTACCAAATTCTGGCAGTGCCCCCACTGCTACCTCTCCAACCAACAATGCCTGGAACCCCCCACCCATCCCCCCCACCTTACTCCTGGCCCACCCCAAGCTCACGGCACACTTTTCTACCCTATTTCCCCTGGCCTTATCCAAGAGGGAGTAATGAAGAGCACTGCCTTCTTTTTGTTGGCAAAAGACCTGGCAAAGGGTGATGATCAGCTCTGCTGCACCCTCTTCAATGCCTTGTTTGAAGCAAATGGTTCCCCAGTCATACAATTCCCTGACTTAGTGCGCTCTCATATGATATCCTCCTCACAAACTCTAGCCCCTACCCAATCAACTCCTCGCAGGGAAGTGACGATCCCGGCACATGCTACACAAGCTGTTGCACAATCTACTGCCATTGAGGCTGACCAAACTGACCTCACAGGTCAAGAACCCACCGCCATTGAGGCTGACCAAACTGACCACACAGGTTCAGAACCCACTGCCACTGAGGCTGACCAAACTGACCGCCCAGGCTCCCACGCTACTCGGAGGAAGTCAGCCATTGGGCAACTAGCCTGTCTTGACGATCTAGTCCGCCATCCACAAGACCCAATGTCCCCTATCTCCAACAACGACAGTTCCGAGACCCCAGTACATCCGGGGGATGCAGACTCTGATGGGAGTTCGGGATTAGAAAACGAATCTGATCTGTCAACCGATGTTACCATCACCAACAGCAGCGATGAAGTCTCTCTATTCTCGCAGGAAAACACCCAGGACTACACCCTCCCTCCCCCTCTGAAACACCCTAGCAGACGCAACCAACCCCATCGGTTCTGCACCTCCAAACTTCCCTCCTCTGCTTGCAGCATCACACCAAACCGCGTAAAATAATGGGGATCACATTTCTGCAAATCAACATCCAACACTTTTTCAACATCCGCTACCTACTTGAATTAGAATTATGCAACCATAACCCGGACATTATCCTCCTCAATGAAACAGCAGCCAGACCTGACCAACACATAAAACTCCCTGGTTACTCAACACTCGAGAAGTCCAGAGGACCTTATAGTGGAGTAGCCATCCTTGTGAAGCGGGGATATGAATTCCGCAACATCCATGTCGATGAGGACAACATCCTAGCAATAGAACGTCTGACCTCATATGGCCGACTCGTAGTGGGAACAGGCTACTTTCCCCCCAGACAGCTGTACATAGAGTCTATCCCCATCCACAGGTTACTCAGCCTTAATGTCCCTACAATCCTCGCAGGGGATTTCAATGCCTACCACCCCGCTCTCTTTAACTGTGGCGCCACCCTCCCGCAGGGTGATCACAAAGGGAAACAACTCTTCAACCTAATGGCGGCAAGAAATCTATCATTCCAGGGCCCATTCTTTAAATCATATGTGGGCCCCCACCCAGGCACACCTGACGTGGTACTCACCAACAGGGACTGCGACCTGTTCCACTGCAAAGTGTCCCCGGGCGACAACGTCGGCTCTGACCATATCCCTGTCATAATTAAGCTACAATCCACCCCATTCCGCACACCCATCCATCCAAAACCCAACCTAAAAACACTAGGCTTCGACCCCTTCAGGGACTACCTAGCAAACGACCAGACTATTCTTCTTGACAACCAACCCTCCACTGCAATAGATATGACGATCGCCTCCCTACATGAAAGAATCACCGAGGCCACTGAGACATGTTGCCAACTAACCACCTCCAGGGTCTACCAACAGTACAAACCAACCAGGGAAATAAAACAATTACCAAGCCGAATGCAGAAGGCACCTCCACTCAGGCCAGCCCACACGCGAGGTACTCCAAGGAATGAGAAGGGAATTAATAACCCTAATCACCCAGCACAAAATGGACCTATGTAAATACCTTGTGCTTCAAGCTAATCAGTATAAGCGCCAAAAAGAACAATTCTGGAGCAAGATCCGCAGACTACTGGGGGCTAGGCACTCACCCACTCAACTCCTCACACACTCATTCACCGATGAGGATGGTGAGGAGGTGACCACCTTGCTCGAAGACTCACAGGATCAAGCTAATTTGATGGGTGAGGTGTGGAAGAACATTCTATCTCACAACGTCAGCAGAAGTTTTAACAACACCCACTACCTGTGGGTCAATCAGTGGCGTGACGAAAACTGGGAAGACTTCCATCCAATACCAACAATTGATACATCTTCTCTTGAACCCAAGCACCCTCTCACAAGGCCAATCACCCTTAAGGAAATGACCCCAAGTCATTGGACGAATGAGAAATAAGGCCCCTGGCCCCTCAGGCATAACAGTAAAACAGATAAAATATCTACCCCGAAATTGCAAGATGTCCCTATTAAACATCTTAAACGCTATCCTGGCGTCTGGCCATTTCCCTCAATCATTCAAAACAGCAAAGATGATCTTCATCTCAAAACCCAATAAAGACAACCGTAACCCTGAAAACTTCAAACCTATCTCTCTTCTCGAAGTAGCTGGCAAAGTCTTTGAAAAAATAATTTCCAATAGACTGAACTACTACATGGAATTCAATTACATCTTCTCCGAAAAACAGTTTGGTTTCAGGTCCCACCGTGGTACGCAGCATGCTATCAACATCATCTATGACGCTGCTGATAGCCTGAGGAATCAGGGAAACCTGACCCTAATCGCAACGAGTAACGTTCACAAAGCCTTCGACAGCCTCTGGCACGATGGGCTTATATTCAAACTTGCCGATCTACCAGACCACAACTGGACCTTTCTCAGGCTCATATTCAATTTCCTAACAGGCAGAAACATCATCCCCAACTTTAATGGCAAATCTGGTATCCCATTCACCCCAACAGCTGGCGTACCACAAGGCTCATGCCTTAGCCCCATACTCTTTATTATCTACGTAAATGACCTCCCGCAACCAGAACATAATGACACCATCAACACCCAATTTGCAGACGACGTGATCCATGTAGTGTCATCCGCCCCCATAACAGGGGCAACAAAATACAGGAGAGTAATAGCGAAAATGAATGAGGAATTACAAAGAACAGCTAACTGGGAGAAAAAGTGGAGAATCACAACTAACCCAGAAAAAGTCCTCATTAGCACCATTGGCTGTCTCCCATCAACCATAGAAGACAAAGGAGGTATCTCCATAAGAGGATCATGTGTCGATATCAGAAACCCTAACAAAATCCTGGGATATGAGATCGACAGATTACTTAACTCCACTTCTCACATCTCTAAAAAAGTGAACCTAGCTAAAGCCGCCTCAGCCAACTATTCAGATTCAATGAAGCCACCCCCCCCAAATCAAGAAGCACCTCTACAAGATGATGATCAGACCTCTGTTGGAATACCCTTGCGTACCACTATCACTTACAACTAAAACCAACAGGCTGCGGCTTCAACGAGTCCAGAACAAAGCCCTCCGCTTTATCACTGGGACCAGATTAAGGGACAGAATCAGAATTGAAGACCTACATGTACAACAAGAAATCGCTGCAATTAATGTAAGGATAGATAAACTAGCGAAAAGACAGCTATATGACATGCAAGAACTATATATACCTGATAGAGAAACCCCCCACAACCAGTAAACACAACCGACTATGTCATCACCCCCCCCCCACCGAACCCAAAGAATGACTCTGCAACAAAGAGTTAGACGCTACATTCACAACGATAACTTCCCACGTCCAAGAATCCTGAGTGATCTCCCCACCGAACCAGAAGAGTGGGTACCACCAGACCCAGTCTATGTCCAACATCATAGATAAATACTCCCCATTTATGGGTGACCTACCCTTTCCAAACTACATCTTACAACTACCATTGTAACACCTACGAACTTCCTATTTTAGGACACCACCTCAGAAACTGCTTGAACAACTCCGGGCTAGCCACCAACAACACCGAAAGCCCAGCAACTACCACCTGTTGCAACAGAAACTGCTCGACCAGCCCAGGGCTACCCACCATCAACATCTAAAGCCCAGCAACTACCACCTGTTGCAACTGCCTTGCCCCCCCCAAAAAAAAAAAAAAAAAATTACTACAAACAGTATGCATTCTTGCAACTCAGTGTCATGCTGTGATACAGCAGTATACCTGTGTGCAACTGATGGGCTGAAGGCATATCCTCCTTAAAAAATTTACCTATGTATAACTCTACATACACACACACTTATTATATTGCGCCAAAGTGGATAGGCCACTTACCTTTACAACCCCAACCTCCCCCTCCCCCCTCCCACCTACTTCCCAATTTCCATCCTTACCCATCCTTCTTCCGTCCCCACCTTACCGACGCTCAGGTCAAATCAAGCTCAAGCTTGGACGACTCTGATCTTGGACTAACCAATTTGTTTTGTGAGGAAAACTGGCCAGAGCCTCGTAAATTTAGTGAACAGCCCCAAATAAGCCTTCCTATTCCAGGGTTGCAGGATTGCCAGATGTCTCTGTTTCCATGCCTGAGGGACTGTCCTTTCGGAAGGAACAACGGAAAGACTCCTCACTAAACTCCGCTTTTGAGGCAGCCATGGGTAGATCCACTTCAGGTCACCCGGTGAAATATCTTCTTAAAAATAATTACTTAGTCTGCACTGAAACTGGTAAGGAGGTGGAGGGAAAACAGCAAACAGATAAATTAGTAATCTCAAAAAATTTAGGTCTCAGATCTTAAATATAGCCCATAACTCTTCTTTAGGAGGCTATTTGGGAATTACCAAAACTAAGTATAGGATATTAAAAGAGTTCTTTTGGCCAAAGTTAAGGCAAGATGTAAAGAATCATATTCGCTGTTGTCCAGAATGTCAGCAGGTAGGGAAACCTGGACACCTCATTAAACCTGCACCTCTCCATCCCATTCCTGTTAATGGAGACCCTTTTTCAGAATTAATAATAGATTGTGTAGGTCCACTACCTAAAGCTAAGTCTGGAAATCAATACTTATTCACAATCATGGATAGAATAACTAGATATCCAGAGGCAGTTCCTATACGCAGTATTAACACTAAAGCAATCCTTAAAACTTTAACTAAGTTTATCTCTTGCTTTGAAGGTACTAACTTCACTGGGCTAGGAATAGTTCATAACCTATCCACTGCCTATCACCCTCAGTCCCAAGGCGCCTTGGAAAGATTCCATCAGACGTTAAAAACAATGATGAGAACATTCTGCTTGCATTTTCCTACAGACTGGGATGAATCACTTCCTCTGTTGCTATTCGCAATGAGAGAAACTGTGCAAGAGTCTACAGGGTACAGTCTATTTGAGCTGATTTTTGGGCACAATGTACGAAGTCCTCTACGGGTGTTCAAAGAAGGATGGATGGGAGAAGACGCCTCCACAACCCTCTACAACCCTTCTTCAAGGTTGCAGGTAGCACGTCAGTTGGCTAAGGCTAACTTGAAGGCAGTTCAGAATACAATGAAACAGAGGTATGACAGAAATTCAAAGTTTCGCTCCTTCCATCCAGGAGATAAGGTGTTGGTACAGGAGCCTATACCTGGCCACACCTTGAAAGCTAGATTTACGGGACCAATGCAAATCGTAAGTAAATTATCTGATGTAAATTATGTGGTATCTCCCCTTGACAAGACCTCAAAAAGTAAAACCTACCACATTAATCAAATTAAAGCCAGTAATTACTCTGTCCTCTGCCCCTTATGACCCTGACTCTTTGCACTTTGAGATTAATGTAAAGCTTCCCAATTCGGTCCTCCTCAAGGACCCTAACCCTTTAATGTTAGGGCTGACTAAAAATCAAATAACTAGTTTAACTGCGCTCCTACAGTCTTATCCTGATATTTTTTTCGGATGTGCCGAAAAAAATGTACATTAGGATATCATGATGTAGATGTTGGAAATTCTAAACCTATTAAACTTCCCCTTACAGAGCTAATCCTGAAAAACAGAGGCTACTTCAGCAGGAGGTAGAATTTCTGTTAGAGCATGGGTTAGTGGAGGAGTCATCTAGTCCGTGGGCTTCACCGTGCATCCTTGTTAACAAAGCTGATGGAGGGTTCCGAATGTGCACAGATTACCGTAAGGTGAATGAGGTCACAATTGCAGATGCCTATCCTCTGCCACGTCTGTATGATGTAATCGACTTTGTGGGTCAGGATACTTTTGTATCAAAATTGGGACTCCTTAAAGTTTACTATCAAGTACCTTTAACATATAAGGCGAAAGAAATCTCTGCTTTCGTAATTCTAGGAGGTCATTATCAATATACAGTGACCCCTTTTGGAATAAAAAACTCGCCTGCATCATTCCAGAGACAGCCATCAGGCTATTAAAGGACTTGAAGGCACGGCCGCTTACCTAGATGATATAGTTGTTGACGAATGGTTCAGAAAACCGACGAGTTGATAAATTAGACACATATGCAACACTTGGGTATCTTTATTGTGGAAACGTTTCGCCACACAGTGGCTTCATCAGTCCAATACAAAGTAGAAAGTTGTAAGGAGAGGAGGAGTTTGAGGTAATCAGTCCCTCGGCCTGGAGTCGATGTGTTCAGTATATCAATCTGGTAGTTAGTACAGCATAGGGCAATGGAGGTGGCTTATATACTGTAGACAGGTGAGGTGAAGCAGCAGGAGGCGGGGTCACAGTGGTACCATCCACTAGTCGAAGTAGGTCTTCGTCCAAAGGTTGGACAAGTGTGGAAGAATTCGTTTGTATCAAGATCCCAAGATGTTGCTGTGTCAGACAGGATGTAGACGAATGGTTCAGAGAACCGACGAGTTGATAAATTAGACACATATGCAACACTTGTCTACAGTATAGAAGCAACCTCCATTGCCCTATGCTGTACTAACTACCAGATTGATGGACTGAACACATCGTCTCCAGGCCGAGGGACTGATTACCTCAAACTCCTCCTCTCCTTACAACTTTCTACTTTGTATTGGACTGATGAAGCCACTGTGTGGCGAAACGTTTCCTCAATAAAGATACCCAAGTGTTGCATATGTGTCTAATTTATCGATATAGTTGTTGTGTCGGACACTTGTGACGAACATATGTTTAGGCTTAAGGCTCTCTTTGAGACCTTTCAGAGTTTTCATTTAACTGTTAATTTATCAAAGTCATCCTTTGGCCAATCTATTATTAATTTTTTGGGCCATGCAGTAATAAGTGGCAAAGTGGCCCCTAAATTTGCAAAAATCATTAAAAATTATCCAGTAGTCCCTGTCAGGAAATCCCTTCAACGTTTTCTAATGATGGTAGGGTTTTATAGAAGATTCTGTAAAGAAATTGCAGATATTGTTGCTCCTCTAACCTCACTTACCAGTCATAAAATTTCCTTTAATTGGACCCGAGAATGTCAAGATGCTTTTACGAAAGCAAAGAGATTACTTTGTACTGCACCCATTCTTTTATCTCCAGACTTTTCAAAACCCTTCTCTTTTCAGATAGATGCTTTTGAGTCTGGGGTGGGGGCAGTGCTTCTGCAATTTGGGGACGATGGGTTGCAGCCTGTGACATACTTCTCCTCTAAGTATGCACTACACCAGAGGGCCAACTCCACTATAGAGAAGGAGGCCCTGGCTCTGATATTGGCATTAGAGCACTTTGATGTCTACGTGGGCCAGTTCTCACAGGTGGTCACCATCTACAGTGACCACAACCCTCTGGTGTACATCCAATACATGAAAAATCACAACGCAAAACTCATGCGTTGGAGCATTAGGCTGCAACCCTACAATTTATGTATTATACACATTCCTGGCAAACATAATATGCTGGTGGATCTGCTATCTAGGATTTATTGTACTTAGGGAATTTAGGTGTAGCCAGCTCTTTTTTTTCCACTAGTGTATTTTTTTTTTTTAAGTGAGGGGATAGTCTGCTAACGACCGTAGGTATCTTGAACCTATGTTAGCCCTACCGTCTGCTGTCTCACTCTTAAGTTTAAAGTCGGACTTTATGTCTCGAGAAAAGTTTAGCTTTATCTAATGAATTGGGTGGTTGAGGGGAAAGGCGGTCCCATTATTGTAATGTGCCATGGCGGCACTCTACCCATTTGAGGTGGAAGCTTAGTCCTGAGCCCTCTTGGGGTGGGGGTGTTGCATGCAAAGAGTACGTACCCTTTATTTAAAGCATATTAAACACACCCACATAGGCTGCCCCTCCAACCAGCAAACCATCTTTAAGGGTTTGGTGATAGGGCCCCATCACCAAATCAACGACTTGGTTCAGCCAATGATAATGCTGATCTGGCAATGGCAAAGGTGACGTGGATACCACTCGCAAATTTGTCATTGTCATTCCTGCATTGAGCTGGTTGTTGTACGGTCGTCTCTGTCTATTGGCTGTTGTTTTGCCTTGACTACAGTGGCGTGCACTAATAATACTCTCTCTGTATTGGAGAGTGTACAGACTCTCTCCTGCACCTTGGAGAGTGTACAGACTCTCCCCTGCACCTTGGAGAGTGTACAGACTCTCCCCTGCACCTTGGAGAGTGTACAGACTCTCCCCTGCAACTTGGAGAGTGTACAGACTCTCCCCTGCACCTTGGAGAGTGTACAGACTCTCCCCTGCACCTTGGAGAGTGTACAAACTCTCCTCTGCACCTTGGAGAGTGTACAGACTCTCCCCTACACCTTGGAGAGTGTACAGACTCTCCCCTGCACCTTGGAGAGTGTACAGACTCTCCCTGCACCTTGGAGAGTGTACAGACTCTCCCCTACACCTTGGAGAGTGTACAGACTCTCCCTGCACCTTAGAGAGTGTACAGACTCTCCCTGCACCTTGGAGAGTGTACAGACTCTCCCCTACACCTTGAGAGTGTACAAACTCTCCCTGCACCTTGGAGAGTGTACAGACTCTCCCCTGCACCTTGGAGAGTGTACAGACTCTCCCTACACCTTGGAGAGTGTACAGACTCTCCTTGCACCTTGGAGAGTGTACAAACTCTCCCCTGCACCTTGGAGAGTGTACAGACTCTCCCCTACACCTTGGAGAGTGTACAGACTCTCCCCTGCACCTTAGAGAGTGTACAGACTCTCCCCTACACCTTGGAGAGTGTACAGACTCTCCCCTACACCTTGGAGAGTGTACAGACTCTCCCCTACACCTTGGAGAGTGTACAGACTCTCCCCTGCACCTTAGAGAGTGTACAGACTCTCCCCTGCACCTTAGAGAGTGTACAGACTCTCCCCTGCACCTTAGAGAGTGTACAGACTCTCCCCTGCACCTTAGAGAGTGTACAGACTCTCCCCTGCACCTTAGAGAGTGTACAGACTCTCTCCTGCACCTTGGAGAGTGTACAGACTCTCCCCTGCAACTTTGAGAGTGTACAGACTCTCCCCTGCAACTTTGAGAGTGTACAGACTCTCCCCTGCACCTTAGAGAGTGTACAGACTCTCCTCTGCACCTTAGAGAGTGTACAGACTCTCCCCTGCACCTTAGAGAGTGTACAGACTCTCCCCTGCACCTTAGAGAGTGTACAGACTCTCCCCTACACCTTGGAGAGTGTACAGACTCTCCCCTGCAACTTTGAGAGTGTACAGACTCTCCCCTGCAACTTTGAGAGTGTACAGACTCTCCCCTGCACCTTAGAGAGTGTACAGACTCTCCCCTGCACCTTGGATAGTGTACAGACTCTCCCCTGCAACTTTGAGAGTGTACAGACTCTCCCCTGCAACTTTGAGAGTGTACAGACTCTCCCCTGCAACTTTGAGAGTGTACAGACTCTCCCCTGCAACTTTGAGAGTGTACAGACTCTTCCCTGCAACTTTGAGAGTGTACAGACTCTTCCCTACACCTTGGAGAGTGTACAGACTCTCCCATGCAACTTTGAGAGTGTACAGACTCTCCCCTACACCTTGGAGAGTGTACAGACTCCTCTCCCCTGCACCTTGGAGAGTGTACAGACTCTCCCCTACACCTTGGAGAATGTACAGACTCTCCCCTGCACCTTGGAGAGTGTACAGACTCTCCCCTTCAACTTGGAGAGTGTACAGACTCTCCCCTGCACCTTGGAGAGTGTACACCAGACTCTCCCCTGCACCTTGGAGAGTGTACACCAGACTCTCCGCTGCACCTTGGAGAGTGTACACCAGACTCTCCCCTACACCTTGGAGAGTGTACAGACTCTCCCCTGCAACTTGGAGAGTGTACAGACTCTCCCCTACACCTTGGAGAGTGTACAGACTCTCCCCTGCAACTTGGAGAGTGTACAGACTCTCCCCTGCAACTTGGAGAGTGTACAGACTCTCCCTGCAACTTTGAGAGTGTACAGACTCTCCCTGCACCTTGAGAGTGTACAGACTCTCCCTGCACCTTGGAGAGTGTACAGACTCTCCCCTGCACCTTGGAGAGTGTACAGACTCTCCTCTGCACCTTGGAGAGTGTACAGACTCTCCCCTGCACCTTGGAGAGTGTACAGACTCCCCCCTGCACCTTGGAGAGTGTACAGACTCTCCCCTGCACCTTGGAGAGTGTACACCAGACTCTCCAACTGGAGAGTGTTTATTATACTGTTGTACCTAAAAATGTACCTGAAACTGTTGTACCTGAAACTGTACCTGAAACTGTACCTGAAACTGTTGTACCTGAAACTGTACCTGAAACTGTTGTACCTGAAACTGTACCTGAAACTGTTGTACCTGAAACTGTACCTGAAACTGTTGTACCTGAAACTGTACCTGAAACTGTACCTGAAACTGTTGTACCTGAAACTGTACCTGAAACTGTTGTACCTGAAACTGTACCTGAAACTGTTGTACTTGAGACTCTTTTACCCGGAGTTGTGTTACCCAGAGTTTGTGTCATGTATTCAGTATTGTTCCCGGAGTTGTGTACCCGGAGAGCTTTTGTCAGGTGATTGTGTCAACTGTGTCAGGTGACTGACACATGTTGTGTTCAGGGTGTGAACCCGGTGACATCTGGTGGCACGACACAAGTTGAATAGTCGTGTGATTTGGTGTTGGTGTCGGATGACGCGGTGTTAAGGTTTTTAGAGACGGAGTTCGTGACACAGAGGGCGTGTTGTGTAACACAGAGAGTGTCGTATGACACGGAGAGAAGGCGTGTTGTGTAACACAGAGAATGTCGTATGACACGGAGAGAAGGCGTGTTGTGTAACACAGAGAATGTCGTATGACACGGAGAGAAGGCGTGTTGTGTAACACAGAGAGTGTCGTATGACACGGAGAGAAGGCGTGTTGTGTAACACAGAGAGTGTCGTATGACACGGTGAGAAGGCGTGTTGTGTAACACAGAGAGTGTCGTATGACACGGAGAGAAGGCGTGTTGTGTAACACAGAGAATGTCGTATGACACGGAGAAAGGCGTGTTGTGTAACACAGAGAATGTCGTATGACACGGAGAGAAGGCGTGTTGTGTAACACAGAGAGTGTCGTATGACACGGAGAGAAGGCGTGTTGTGTAACACAGAGAGTGTCGTATGACACGGAGAGAAGGCGTGTTGTGTAACACAGAGAGTGTCGTATGACACGGAGAGAAGGCGTGTTGTGTAACACAGAGAATGTCATATGACACGGAGAGAAGGCGTGTTGTGTAACACGGAGAATGTCGTATGACACGGAGAGAAGACGTGTTGTGTAACACAGAGTGTCGTGTGACACAGAGAGAAGGCGTGTTGTGTAACACAGAGTGTCGTGTGACACGGAGAGAAAGCGTGTTGTGTAACACAGAGAATGTCGTGTGACACGGAGAGAAGGCGTGTTGTGTAACACAGAGAATGTCGTATGACACGGAGAGAAGGCGTGTTGTGTAACACAGAGAGTGTCGTATGACACGGAGAGAAGGCGTGTTGTGTAACACAGAGAATGTCGTATGACACGGAGAGAAGGCGTGTTGTGTAACACAGAGAATGTCGTATGACACGGAGAGAAGGCGTGTTGTGTAACACAGAGAGTGTCGTATGACACGGAGAGAAGGCGTGTTGTGTAACACAGAGAGTGTCGTATGACACGGAGAAAGGCGTGTTGTGTAACACAGAGAGTGTCGTATGACACGGAGAGAAGGCGTGTTGTGTAACACAGAGAATGTCGTATGACACGGAGAGAAGGCGTGTTGTGTAACACAGAGAATGTCGTATGACACGGAGAGAAGGCGTGTTGTGTAACACAGAGAGTGTCGTATGACACGGAGAGAAGGCGTGTTGTGTAACACAGAGAGTGTCGTATGACACGGAGAGAAGGCGTGTTGTGTAACACAGAGAGTGTCGTATGACACGGAGAGAAGGCGTGTTGTGAACACAGAGAATGTCGTATGACACGGAGAGAAGGCGTGTTGTGTAACACAGAGAATGTCGTATGACACGGAGAGAAGGCGTGTTGTGTAACACAGAGAATGTCGTATGACACGGAGAGAAGGCGTGTTGTGTAACACAGAGAGTGTCGTATGACACGGAGAGAAGGCGTGTTGTGTAACACAGAGAGTGTCGTATGACACGGAGAGAAGGCGTGTTGTGTAACACAGAGAGTGCCGTATGACACGGAGAGAAGGCGTGTTGTGTAACACAGAGAATGTCGTATGACACGGAGAGAAGGCGTGTTGTGTAACACAGAGAGTGTCGTATGACACGGAGAGAAGGCGTGTTGTGTAACACAGAGAATGTCGTGTGACACGGAGAGAAGGCGTGTTGTGTAACACAGAGAGTGTCGTATGACACGGAGAGAAGGCGTGTTGTGTAACACAGAGAATGTCGTATGACACGGAGAGAAGGCGTGTTGTGTAACACGGAGAATGTCGTATGACACGGAGAGAAGGCGTGTTGTGTAACACAGAGTGTCGTGTGACACAGAGAGAAGGCGTGTTGTGTAACACAGAGTGTCGTGTGACACGGAGAGAAAGCGTGTTGTGTAACACAGAGAATGTCGTGTGACACGGAGAGAAGGCGTGTTGTGTAACACAGAGACAAGGGTGTCTGATGACACGATTGAGAATGCGTGTCATAACTAGAGGATTGTAGTGTACTGTGTGACACGAAGATGGCATTGACGTTTGACACGGCACTGAATTTTTATGATTATTATTACTTGTGCTTTTATTACGTTTTTAATAAGAAATGTGTATATTAAAGATATATGTTTTTACACAAATTATATTTTCTACAAATTATATGTTTTTATATTTATAATAATATATATTAAATATTGGAAATCTTAGACTTTATTGTTATCCAAAACAGTACTTTATTACACTAGTCTAGTACACAGTGTCACTGTACCAGACAATACATCACTAGTCTAGTAAACGCTGTGTCACTGTACGAGACAATACATCACTAGTCTAGTACACACTGTGTCAGTGTACCAGACAATACATCACTAGTCTAGTACACACTGTGTCACTGTACCAGACAATACATCACTAGTCTAGTACACACTGTGTCACTGTACCAAACAATACATCACTAGTCTAGTACACACTGTGTCACTGTACCAAACAATACATCACTAGTCTAGTACACGCTGTGTCACTGTACCAGGCAATATATCACTAGTCTAGTACACACTGTGTCACTGTACCAGACAATATACCACTAGTCTAGTACACACTGTGTCACTGTAACAGACAATACATCACTAGTCTAGTATGCACAAGTACGGAGGGAGGCCCAGAAACAGTACGAAAACGACAGAGCATCGAAAGTTAAGTCCAACCCGAAACTGATGTACAGTCACATCAGAAGGAAGACAACAGTCAAGGACCAGGTGATAAGGCTGAGGAGAGAAGATGGGGAACTCACAAGTAACGATCAAGAGGTATGTGAGGAGCTCAACTTGTGGTTTAAGGAAGTATTCACAGTGGAGGAAGGAAGGCAGCTGGGTAGACAGGACGGGGTGCGTCACCAACAAGGGATGTATCAAGTGCTAGAGGGCATACACACAACTGAGGAGGAGGTAAAGCAGTTACTCAGTGACCTTGATACCTCAAAGGCGATGGGTCCGGACAATATCTCCCCGTGGGTCCTTCGGGAAGGAGCTGAGGTACTGAGTGTGTTACTTACCATAATTTTCAACACATCCCTTGAAACTGGGCAGCTACCTGAGGTATGGAAAAAGGCTAACGTAGTCCCTATCTTTAAAAAAGGAGACAGAAAAGAGGCACTAAACTATAGACCGGTGTCACTTATGTGTATAGTGTACAAAGTTCTGGAGAAAATCATCAGGAAAAGAATGGTGGAGCATCTGGAACAGAACAGGATAATAAACACCAGACAGCACGTATTCCGGGAAGGCAAATCCTGTGTAACAAACCTCATGGAATTCTATGATAAAGTAACAGAGGTAAGGTAGGAGAGAGAGAGGGGTGGGTTGATTGCATTTTCTGGACTGCAGGAAGGCCTTCGACACAGTTCCTCACATGAGATTAGTAAAGAAGTTGGAAGAACAAGCATGTATAACAGGAAGGGCACTGGAATGGATCAGGGAATACCTCACAGGGAGGCAACAACGGGTCATGGTGCGTGATGAGGTATCACAGTGGGCGCCTGTGACGAGCAGTGTACTAAAGGGGTCAGTCCTAGGACCAGTGTTATTTTTGGTATATGTAAATGACATGACGGACGGGATAGACTCAGAAGGGTTTCTGTTCGCAGATGATGTGAAATTAATGAGGAGAATCACATCGAAAGAGGACCAAGCAGGACTTCAAACAGACCTGGACAAGCTTGACATCTGGTATAGCAACTGGCTTCTCGAATTCAATCCCACCAAATGCAAAGTCATGAAGATCGGAGAAGGGCAAAGAAGACCGCTGACAGAGTACAGGCTAGGCGGACAAAGGCTACAAACCTCGTCAAAGGAGAAAGACCTTGGGGTGAGTATAACGCCAAGAACGTCTCCGGAGGCACACATCAACCAGATAACCGCGGCAGCATATGGGCAACTGGCAAACCTAAGATTAGCGTTCCGTTACCTTAACAAGGAATCGTTCAAGACACTGTACACCGTGTACGTCAGGCCCATACTAGAATATGCAGCACCAGTCTGGAACCCACACCTGGTCAAGCACGTCAAGAAACTAGAGAAAGTGCAAAGGTTTGCGACAAGGTTAGTTCCACAACTCAGGTGACTTTCCTATGAAGAAAGGTTTGAGGAAATAGGACTAACAACACTGGAGGAAAGAAGGGTTAGAGGAGACATGATAACAACATACAAAATACTGCATGGAATCAACAGGGTAGCCAGTGACAGTATGTTCCCGAGAGGGAACACAGAAACAAGGGGACACAACTGGAAGCTGAAGACTCAGATGAGTCAATGGGATGTTAGGAAGCATTTCTTCAGCCATAGAGTAGTCAGGAAGTGGAATAGTCTAGAGAAAGATATAGTGGAGGCAGGAACTATACATAGTTTTAAGACAAGGTATGATAAAGCTCATGGAGGAGGGAGAGCAGAGACCCAGTAGCGGACAGCGAAGAGGCGGGGCTAGGAGCTGAGTATCGACCCCTGCAACCACAATTAGGTGAGTACACACTGTCACTGTACCAGACAATATATCACTAGTCTAGTACACAGTGTCACTGTACCAGACAATATATCACTAGTCTATTATACAGTGTCACTGTACCAGACAATATATCACTAGTCTAGTACTAGTGCTGAAAGAGACAAACCACACTTTAAAAGAGGGGACTACACGGGTATGAGGAATTTCCTGCAGGAGGTTCTGTGGGAAAGGGAAAGGGAAGGACAGTCAGTAAATGAAATGATGGAATACGTAGCGACAAAGTGCAAGGAGGCAGAGGAACGGTTTATACCCAAAGGAAAAAGATTAAATGGGAAGACTAGAAAGAGCCCCTGGTTTACCCAAAGGTGCAGGGATGCGAAGGCTCAGAGTGTCAGAGAATGGAAAAGGTACAGAAGGCATAGAACCCAAGTAAACAAAGAGATTATTCGAAGAGCTAGAAACGATTATGCACAGGTACGGAGGGAGGCCCAGAAACAGTACGAAAATGACATAGCATCGAAAGTCAAGTCTGACCCGAAACTGATGTACAGTCACATCAGAAGGAAGACAACAGTCAAGGACCAGGTGATAAGGCTGAGAAGAGAGGATGGGGAACTCACAAGTAATGATCAAGAGGTATGTGAGGAGCTCAACTCGAGGTTTAAGGAAGTATTCACAGTGGAGGCAGGAAGCCAGCTGGGTAGACAGGACGGGGTGCATCACCAACAAGGGATGTATCAAGTGCTAGAGGGCATACACACAACTGAGGGGAAGGTGAAGCAGTTACTCAGTGACCTTGATACCTCAAAGGGGATGGGTCCGGACAATATCTTCCCGTGGGTCTTTAAGGAAGGAGCTGAGGTTCTGAGTGTGCCACTTACCATAATATTCAACACTTCCCTTGAAACTGGGCAACTACCTAAGATATGGAAAAAGGCCAACATAGTCCCCATCTTTAAAAAAGGAGACAGAAAAGAGGCACTAAACTATAGACCGGTGTCACTTATATTTATAGTGTGCAAAGTCTTAGAGAAAATCATCAGGAAAAGAATCGTGGAGCAGAACAGGATAATCAACGCCAGACAGCACGGATTCAGGGAAGGTAAATCCTGTGTAACAAACCTCCTGGAGTTCTATGATAAAGTAACAGAGGTAAGGCAGGAGAGAGTAGAGTGGGTTGACTGCATTTTCCTGGACTGCAGGAAGGCCTTCGACACAGTTCCTCATATGAGATTAGTAAAGAAGTTGGAAGACCAAGCGTGTATAACAGGAAGGGCACTGGAATGGATCAGGGAATACCTCACAGGGAGGCAACAACGGGTCATGGTGCGTGATGAGGTATCACAGTGGGCGCCGGTGACGAGCGGTGTACCGCAGGGGTCAGTCCTAGGACCAGTGCTATTCTTGGTATATGTGAATGACATGACGGACGGGATAGACTCAAAAGTGTCTCTGTTCGCAGATGATGTGAAATTAATTAGGAGAATCACATCGGATGAAGACCAAGCAGGACTTCAAAGAGACCTGGACAAGCTTGACATCTGGTCTAGCAACTGGCTTCTCGAATTTAACCCCACCAAATGCAAAGTCATGAGAAGAAGAGCGAAGAAGACCGCTGACAGAGTACAGGCTAGGTGGACACAGGCTACAAACCTCATCAAAGGAGAAAGACCTTGAGTTGAGTATAACGCCAAGCACGTCTCCGGAAGCACACATCAACCAGATAACCGCGGCAGCATATGGGCGAATGGCAAACCTAAGATTACCGTTCCGTTACCTTAACAAGGAATCGTTCAAAACACTGTACACCGTATACGTCAGGCCAATACTAGAGAATGCAGCACCAGTCTGGAACCCACACCTGGTCAAACACGTCAAGAAATTAGAGAAAGTGCAAAGGTTTGCGACAAGGTTAGTTCCAGAACTCAGGGGAAGGCCATATGAAGAAAGGTTGAGGGAAATAGACTAACAACACTTTAGGAAAGAAGAGTTAGAGGAGACATGATAACGACATACAAAATACTGCAGGGAATCGACAAGGTAGATAGTGACAGAATGTTCCAGTGAGGGAATACAGAAACAAGGGGACACAACTGGAAGCTGAAGACTCAGATGAGTCAAAGGGATGTTATGAAGCACTTCTTCAGCCATAGAGTAGTTAGGAAGTGGAATAGTCTAGCGAACGATATAGTGGAGGCAGGAACCATACATAGTTTTAAGACAAGGTGTGATAAAGCTCATGGAGCAGGGAGAGCAGAGACCCAGTAGCAGACAGCGAAGAGGCGGGGCCAGGAGCTGAGTCTCGACCTCTGCAACCACAATTAGGTGAGTACAATTAGGTGAGTACTGTGTCGCTGTACTAGCCAATATATCACTAGTCTAGTACACACTGTGTCACTGTACCACACAATACATCACTAGTCTAGTACATACTGTGTCACTGTACCACACAATACATCACTAGTCTAGTACACACTGTATCACTGTACCACACAATACATCACTAGTCTAGTACACACTGTGTCACTGTACCAGACAATATGTCACTAGTCTAGTACACACTGTGTCACTGTACCACACAATACATCACTAGTCTAGTACACACTGTGTCACTGTACCAGACAATACATCACTAGTCTAGTACACACTGTGTCACTGTACCACACAATACATCACTAGTCTAGTACATACTGTGTCACTGTACCAGACAATACATCACTAGTCTAGTACACACTGTGTCACTGTACCAGACAATACATCACTAGTCTAGTACACACTGTGTCACTGTACCACACAATACATCACTAGTCTAGTACACACTGTGTCACTGTACCAGACAATATATCACTAGTCTAGTACACACTGTGTCACTCTACCAGACAATACATCTAGTACACACTGTGTCACTGTACCACACAATACATCACTAGTCTAGTACATACTGTGTCACTGTACCAGACAATATATCACTAGTCTAGTACACACTGTGTCACTGTACCAGACAATACATCACTAGTCTAGTACATACTGTGTCACTGTACCTCACATTACATCAACCTCTGCTCTTCCTTGACGACAATCTTCCACATCTCTTATCACTGCCAATCAATGCTAGGAGTCAACATTACTGCTGTTGCAACAACTTCCATGTGTTTTACGGCAAAATATTTCATATTTGTGTCTCCTTTAAGTAAAGTTATTCATTAGAACAAATTCTGTGTTCACTATTTCACATTGTAAGTAATAGAATAATATGCTTACTTACGTTATAACACTGTAATTCTTTTTATGTGTTAAAGATGATAGTGAACCTTAGACAGTGTTGGCCTTTGTAATGTGCTGAGACACCATAACAGATAACACCTGTAAAACTGATTTGCGAATAAAAAACTTTCATTCTTATCGAAAAGAAGTGATCTGTATCCAGGAGGCTCGTGCAGTGATCTGTATCCAGGAGGCTCGTGCAGTGATCTGTATCCAGGAGGCTCGTGCAGTGATCTGTATCCACGAGGCTCTGCAGTGATCTGTATCCACGAGGCTCTGCAGTGATCTGTATCCACGAGGCTCTGCAGTGATCTGTATCCACGAGGCTCTGCAGTGATCTGTATCCACGAGGCTCTGCAGTGATCTGTATGCACGAGGCTCTGCAGTGATCTGTATCCACGAGGCTCTGCAGTGATCTGTATCCACGAGGCTCTGCAGTGATCTGTATCCACGAGGCTCTGCAGTGATCTGTATCCACGAGACTCGTGCAGTGATCTGTATCCACGAGGCTCGGGCAGTGATCTGTTTCCACGAGACTCGTGCAGTGATCTGTATCCACGAGACTCGTGCAGTGATCTGTATCCACGAGACTCGTGCAGTGATCTGCATCCACGAGGCTCTGCAGTGATCTGTATCCACGAGACTCGTGCAGTGATCTGTATCCACGAGGCTCGGGCAGTGATCTGTATCCACGAGGCTCGGGCAGTGATCTGTATCCACGAGGCTCGGGCAGTGATCTGTATCCACGAGACTCGTGCAGTGATCTGTATCCACGAGGCTCGGGCAGTGATCTGTATCCACGAGGCTCGGGCAGTGATCTGTATCCACGAGACTCGTGCAATGATCTGTATCCACGAGACTCGTGCAGTGATCTGTATCCACGAGGCTCTGCAGTGATCTGTATGCACGAGGCTCGGGCAGTGATCTGTATCCACGAGGCTCGGGCAGTGATCTGTATCCACGAGGCTCGGGCAGTGATCTGTATCCACGAGGCTCGGGCAGTGATCTGTATCCACGAGACTCGTGCAGTGATCTGTATCCACGAGGCTCGGGCAGTGATCTGTATCCACGAGGCTCGGGCAGTGATCTGTATCCACGAGACTCGTGCAATGATCTGTATCCACGAGACTCGTGCAGTGATCTGTATCCACGAGGCTCTGCAGTGATCTGTATTCACGAGGCTCGGGCAGTGATCTGTATCCACGAGGCTTGGGCAGTGATCTGTATCCACGAGGCTCGGGCAGTGATCTGTATCCACGAGGCTCGGGCAGTGATCTGTATCCACGAGGCTCGGGCAGTGATCTGTATCCACGAGGCTCGGGCAGTGATCTGTATCCACGAGGCTCGGGCAGTGATCTGTATCCACGAGGCTCGGGCAGTGATCTGTATCCACGAGGCTCGGGCAGTGATCTGTATCCACGAGGCTCGGGCAGTGATCTGTATCCACGAGACTCGTGCAATGATCTGTATCCACGAGACTCGTGCAGTGATCTGTATCCACGAGGCTCTGCAGTGATCTGTATTCACGAGGCTCGGGCAGTGATCTGTATCCACGAGGCTCGGGCAGTGATCTGTATCCACGAGGCTCGGGCAGTGATCTGTATCCACGAGACTCGAGCAGTGATCTGTATCCACGAGGCTCGGGCAGTGATCTGTATCCACGAGGCTCGGGCAGTGATCTGTATCCACGAGGCAGCTAGGTATTGGTACCAAGCTGAGGCTAGACGGTTACTCCCATACCCCGGAGCCCCAGGCTAGTACAAATATGTATTAATATTGGTAGAATTACCGACAATATGTTAAGTAAAAGGACACAAATGCAACTAATGTGACATTTTATTGTGGCAACGTTTCGCTCTCCAGGAGCTTTGTCAAGCCGTTACAAGCGATACATGGACACAGAGGGTATCTTAACTGACTACGAGAAACAAGCGCTCAGTCTGGGTCTCAAATTTACCACTAACATACAAAAATCAAACTATCTGGAGTCTACCTGGAGAGAATTCCAGGGGTCAACGCCCCCGCGGCCCGGTCTGTGACTAGGCCTCCTGTTGGACCAGAGCCTGATCAACCAGGCTGTTACTGCTGACCGCAAGCAGTCCAACGTACGAACCACAGCCCGGCTGATCAGGTACCGACTTGAGGTGCCTGTCCAGTGCCTGCTTGAAGACAGCCAGGGGTTTGTTGGTGTTACGGCCCCCTACCTAACAATGGTAGTTAGGTAATTACCTCACCGGCCGGCAGTCAAGGGGTTACGTCATCAGACCTGATGTTTGACTGCCGGGCCGGCTTGACTGACAGTGTCATCGAGACTCTCCCCTATTCAACACTGGAGAGTCCACCAGCTCACTGATATACTACTGGAGTTCATCAGTCAGACCTGCATGAGAGTTACAGTGTGGTGCTGGTGACAAGCTCATTGACATACTACTGGAGTTCGCCAGTCAGACCTGCGTGAGAGTTGCAGACTCATGCAGTGTGGTGCTGGTGATAGCCTACAATAAGGAGAGCGGCGAGGTCACCAGAATCTACTATGTACCTGCGACGATGTACCCGGAGACTGTACCCGGAGACTGTACCCGGAGATTGTTAACCGGAGATTGTTAACCGGAGATTGTTAACCGGAGATTGTTAACCGGAGTGTCAGGGTTTTAGTGGTGTATGCAGAGAGTTTGTGACGGTGGCACGACACAAGTTGTCGTGTATTTGGTGTAGGTCAAGACGCGTTGTACAGGATTGTAATAGAGAATGGTTCATGATGCAGGGGGCGTTCCATGTGGCACAGAGAAGGTGTCGTGAGTGACACTGAGCGATGGTGTGTATAACACAGAGATAAGGGTGTCTGAGGACACGGTGGAGAAGGAGTATCATGACGAGGTATGGCAGTGTCCTGCGTGACACGAAGTTGGCAGCGACTTGACACATCACTAAGTATATGATTTGCTTGTGATATTTTATTGTACTATGATTGTGTAAATATATGTTTTTGCACAGAATATTAGATTATATGTTTTTAAATCAGAGTATATGTTTTTATATTAATAATAATATAATAAATATTGAAAATCTGATAGTTTACTCAGTATCCCAAACAGTCGTTTATTACAAATGCTTTCTTTATTTGTAATAGTTGGTAATCCCCCTGATGTATGCTGGGAGGCAGTTGAACAATCTTGGGCCCCTCACACTTATTGTGTTGTCCCTCAACGTGCTAGTGGCACCCCTGCTCTTCATTGGGGGATGTTACATCGCCTGCCGAGTCTTTTGCTTTCGTAGGGAGTGATTTTTGTGTGCAAGTTTGGTACTAATCCCTCGAGAATTTTCCATGTGTATATAATAATGTATCTCTCCCGCCTGCGTTCTAGAGAGTACAGGTTTAGGAACTTCAAGCGTTCCCAGTAGTTGAGGTGGTTTATCGCAGTTATGCGTGCGGTGAAGGTTCTCTGCACATTTTCAAGGTCAGCAATTTCACCCGCCTTGAAAGGTGCAGTTAGTGTGCAGCAATATTCCAGCCTAGATAGAACAAGCGACCTGTAAAGTGTCAACATGGGCTTGGCATCCCTGGTTTTGAAGGTTCTCATTATCCATCCTGTCATTTTTCGAGCAGATGCAATTGCTACATTGTTATGGTCCTTGAAGGTGAGATCCTCTGACATGATCACTCCCAGGTCTTTGACATTAGTTTTTCGCTCTATTGTGTGGTTGGAATTAGTTTTGTACTCCGATGAATTTAGTCACCAGAAACCACAGACACAGTGACAGCAACTTCCAGAAGGGTTATATACAGGGCATCCTCACCGCAGCTTTATGTGAACCTTCTTCTACTAATCTTCCCAGGCGTTATATCAATGTTCTGAAGGGCCTTGCTAATGACCCAAATATTATCGTCACCACCGCCGACAAAGGAGGTGGAGTCGTCATACTCAACACCAGTGAATACAACACCAAAATGATGGACCTTTTGAATGACCAGTCCACATACGAACCCATCAACACACAACAGTGGGAAACACTCACTAAAGATTTATCATATAAAACCAGACAAATACTGAAACGCACCAGTGAAGGAAAGAAACTTCTGTACTTGATACCCAGCAACCCTAAACCAGCACACATGTATGGTTTACCCAAGACCCATAAGCATAATATTCCTCTCAGACCAATCACATCAGGTATAGGCAGTGCACCACACAAACTAGCCGGAGTTCTTGCCAAACATCTTTCCTGCCTTCTGGGGACCATCAGCCCCGCTCATCTTAAACATTCAGGCGACCTTCTCAACCGCATCCGAAACCTCTCCATCCGTAACAAGAAACTAAGCAGTTTGGACGTGACTTCCCTCTTCACTAAAGTACCTACCACACAAGCCATCGATGTTCTACGACGTAAAGTCAATCAGAACCTTAACCTTCCTCTACCTCCCGGAGATTTTGTTGACCTTATTGAACTCTGTGTTAATTTCAATTGTTTTTCTTTCAATATCAGGCTCTACAAACAAACATACGGCATGGGAATGGGGTCCCCCATCAGTGCCGTCTTAGCTAACTTGTACATGGAACACCTAGAGGCTGAACACTTCGCCAACATCATCCCCTCAAACGTCACTTTCTTGCGTTACGTAGACGACGTCCTCGTAATAACTCCCAAACGTTTTGATGTACGGAATCTTCAGGCTAGGCTCAACGCAGTTGAACCGGCGATCCAGTTTACACTAGAAGAAGAGTCCAATGACAAGCTACTCTTTCTAGACGTCCTCATCCACAAAGTAGATAACAACTTAAGATTTCAAGTTTACCGGAAACCTACAAATAAAAATGATCTCACACACTTTTATTCCATCAAGATACCAAGACCAAAAGAGGCATCATCATCGGATTCTTCCTAAGAGTTTACCGAATTTGTAGTCCTGAATTTCTTGACGAGGAATGTACATACATTCACCAAACCTTCACTGATTTACAATTTCCTTCCTTTTTCATCAAAGATTGCAAGAAAAGAGCTCTTCAGATCATTAATTCTCCACGCACCAACACCACTCCAAACAAAGTTATAATTCCTTCCAACAGCCAGGTTGCATCGAACATTTCTAAAGTACTTGATAAAGCTAACACCAGAGTCGCCATCGCTTCCAGTACTTCTATAAAGGATCTAACCAGGACAAAATCCAAGCACCATGAACCAGTCAACGCGGGGGTTTACACTATACCCTGTGGAGGCTGCGACTGGATTTATGTAGATGAATGGTTCAGGGAACCGACAAGTTGATAAATTAGACACATATGCAACACTTGGGTATCTTTATTGAGGAAACGTTTCGCCACACAGTGGCTTCATCAGTCCAATACAAAGTAGAAAGTTGCAAGGAGAGGAAGAGTTTGAGGTAATCAGTCCCTCGGCCTGGAGTCGAGTTGCATGTGTGTCTAATTTATCAAACTTGTCGGTTCTCTGAACCATTCATCTACATCCTGTCTGACACAGCAACATCTTGGGATCTTGATACAAACGAATTCTTCAACACTTGTCCAACCTTTGCACGAAGACCTACTTCGACTTCGCCTCACCTGTCTACAGAATATAAGCAACTTCTTTTGCTAATGCTGTACTTACTACAAGATTGATGGACTGAACACATCGACTCCAGGCCGAGGGACTGATTACCTCAAACTCCTCCTCTCCTTACAACTTTCTACTTTGTATTGGACTGATGAAGCCACTGTGTGGCGAAACGTTTCCTCAATAAAGATACCCAAGTGTATATAGGTGAAACAGCAAGAAACCTGGAAACACGTCTCAATGAACACATTAAAGTAGGAACGATAACCTGAACAACGCCTGCGTACAACACCGGAATTCCACCAATCATCTCATGAAATTCAGAGACGCCCGATTAGTAATCAAAGAAACTAATTTCCGCAGACTTAAGTGCCTTGAATCAGCACTTATCGCTGTTTCTAACACAGTTAAACAAAACAAAGGCAGCTTCACCATCTCTGAAGTCTTAGCAAGAATCCTCCTGAAAACAGTAAACCCTGCCATAAGAACATAAGAAAGGAGGAACACTGCAGCAGGCCTGTTGGCCTATACTAGGCAGGTCCTTCACAATCCATCCCACTAACAGAATATTTGCTCAACCTAATTTTCAATGCTACCCAATCACATAGCCTCTCCTGCTAATACTACACAAAGAACTTTGCAGAGGTGGAACACTGATACAGGTCTTCTCTAATCCAACCTCCAACATAAATATTTGTCTAACCTATATTTTTGTGCTACTCAAGTAATTGCTTTCACCTTTTCCTCATGTGCAAGTTGATTATTCTACCTTATTGTATTACTACTACTACTACTACAACTTATGTCTCTACTACAACCACCACCACTAGTATTACACCTCACTCTGAGCATATATATACCCTCTGTGTCCATGTATCGCTTGTAACGGCTTGACAAAGCTTCTGGAGAGCGAAACGTTGCCACAATAAAATGTCACATTAGTTGCATTTGTGTCCTTTTACTTATTAATACAAATATATTTGATCAACTCCTGCCACCTGCAGTGAACTACGAAAGAGATTTTGAAATGCTTAACAGGCAAAATTATTTACAAACTTTATCTCTCAGCCCAAATCTGGGCTTTGGTTGAGGTAACTCTATAATATACAAATTAAACAAGTTTTCATTATTAACATGAGAGGAAACGAGGCTCGATCCAAGGACGGGGAGGACAGGTTCAATTCGAGGAGATGGGAGGACAGGTTTAGTTTGAACGCACCTTCCTTGAAGGGAACTCACCTTCCTTGAAGGGAACTCACCTTCCTTGAAGGGAACTCACCTTCCTTGAAGGGAACTCACCTTCCTTGAAGGGAACTCACCTTCCTTGAAGGGAACTCACCTTCCTTGAAGGGAACTCACCTTCCTTGAAGGGAACTCACCTTCCTTGAAGGGAACTCACCTTCCTTGAAGGGAACTCACCTTCCTTGAAGGGAACTCACCTTCCTTGAAGGGAACTCACCTTCCTTGAAGGGAACTCACCTTCCTTGAAGGGAACTCACCTTCCTTGAAGGGAACTCACCTTCCTTGAAGGGAACTCACCTTCCTTGAAGGGAACTCACCTTCTTAATCCTTGTTACTCATATAATGATCTTTCAGTCAGGTGGTATTTTAAATTTGGTTGAGATACTCTTCCTTACTAATATTTACCTCCACTCATTACTCACATTTAGCTCTACTCATTACTCATATTTAGATCCACTCATTACTCATATTTAGCTGCACTCATTACTCATATTTAGCTCCACTCATTACTCATATTTAGCTCCACTCATTACTCATATTCAGCTCCACTCATTACTCATATTTAGTTCCACTCATTACTCATATTCAGCTCCACT
>WNWK01023156.1:0-31459 GCA_009830355.1 Cherax destructor
TCTGTAGTTGATTAAATGGTTGTGTAAATTTCGGTGTTGAACACAGGCATTTCTTGAGTCGTCAGATCTGCCTGCGTACTGGTGTTCTGAAATGCGTGTTTGTAGGTCTCTGGATGTTGCAACTATAATTTGCTGCAGCCATTACAAGGGATTGTGTATACCCCTGCCGTGGATTGAAGCTTTTCCTGTCTGTTACTGGTAATGTCCTTAATGGTGGTGGATGTGGAGGTGGATACTCGGAATGAGGTCTTAGAAAAATGTTGGAAACTTGTTTGGAAATGGGTTGGTGGGAAGGACTATGTATCTAGAAGAGATACATAGTCCTTCCAACCATTTCCAAACAAGCAACATTTTATCTAGACCTCATTCCAGTCCATCCACCCCATGGGACATTACGCACAGGAAAGCTCAATCCACGGCATAGCAATCCTTGTGGCTGCAGCAAGGCCCGGGCTCGGGCTCGGCTCAGCACTTCCAGGCTGGCGCTCCAGAAAATCTGTGTTCAACATCAACCCTTTTCAACCAAACCAGCTCATCGCCAAAGCAAACGAAGAATCTAGAATCATCACTCTCTATATCGCTTCCCAGCAGTCAAAATAGCTGAACCTAAACAGAACCAAAGAAATGGGAACACTGCAGCGGGCCTGTTGTACATACTGGCAGGTCCTTCACAATCCGTCCCACTAACAGAATATTTGCTAAACCCCAATTTTCAATGCTACCCAAGAAATAAGCTTTGACAATTCTACCCACTCATCGCATGAGTCCTCCAAATCCAACCTCTCACTCATGAATTTATCCAACCTAAATTTGAAACTACCCAAGGTCCTAGCTTCAATAACCCTACTAGGCAGACTGTTCCACTCATCAACTACCCTATTTCCAAACCAATACTTTCCTATATCCTTTCTAAATCTAAACTTATCTAACTTGAATCCATTATTGCGGGTTCTCTCTTGGAGAGATATCCTCAAGACCTATTTATATCCCCTTTGTTAATACCTTTTTCCACTTGTATACCTCGATCATGTCTCCCCTCATTCTACGTCTTACAAGTGAATGTAATTTTAGGGTCTTCAATCTTTCTTCGTAAGGAAGATTTCTAATGCTATGTATTAATTTAGTCATTCTACGCTGAATGTTTTCTAATTTATGTCCATTCTGTAATATGGAGACCAGAACTGAGCTGCGTAATCTAGGTGAGGCCTTACTAATGATGTATAAAGCTGTAATATAACCTCTGGACTTCTGTTGCTAACACTTCTTGATATAAATCAGTAATCTTTTTGCCTTATTACGTACGCTTAGGCATTGCTGTCTTGGTTTAAGGTTGCTGCTTCCCATCACCCCAAGTCCTTCTCGCAATCTGTATGGCTAGTTTCACGTTATTTAACTTATGTGCTTGGGTTATGGACACTCGAGCTTCAGAACCTTGCATTTATCTACATTGAACTGCATCTGCCACTTTTCTGACCACGAATTAAGTTTGTCTAAATCTTCCTGAAGTTCTACGACATCTATGTTTGAATCAATTATCCTACCTATCTTCGTGTCGTCGGCGAATTTGCTCATATCACTAGTAATTCCCCATCAAGGTCATTGATATATATTATAAATAACAATGGGCCTAAGACTGATCCCTGTGGAACACCACTTGTTACAAGTCCCCATTCGGATTTAACCCCATTTATGCACACTCTCTGCTTCCTATTGGTGAGCCATGACTCGATCCATGACAGCACTTTTCCCCCAATGCCATGAGCTGCCACTTTCTTTAACAGTCTCTGGTGCGGTACTCTATCAAAAGCCTTACTAAAGTCTAAATAAACAATATCGAATTCTTTATCGTGATCAACAGCCTCAAAAGCTTTACTGAAGAAGGTTAATAAATTAGAAACTTCTTCAACGCTATCCCACCTAGAACTCAAGAATGGTACACTGCAGGTCCTTTAAGTCACACTATGTTTTCAACTATCACACTACTTTTAAGACTCACATGCAGCTTTCTCCACCTGACCCAGCATTCTCCACCTGACTGTACCCTATATATATCTCCATGTTGCTCTTTTTCCAGGTAGATCTGTCTGTGACTCGATAAAGCCCACTGCGTGGGCGAAACGTTGTCAATAAAGGATCACATTATACTGCTTATGTGTTTATTTTTCCATTGTGTCGGTATTTTATACCATTTATTTCCAAACCAAGACAGCAATGCCTAAGCGTACGTAATAAGGCAAATAGATTACTGGGATTTATATCAAGAAGTGTTAGCAACAGAAGTCCAGAGGTTATATTACAGCTTTATACATCATTAGTAAGGCCTCACCTAGATTACGCAGCTCAGTTCTGGTCTCCATATTACAGAAAGGACATAAATTCGTTAGAAAACATTCAGCGTAGAATGACTAAATTAATACATAGCATTAGAAATCTTCCTTACGAAGAAAGATTGAAGACCCTAAAATTACATTCACTTGTAAGACGTAGAATGAGGAGACATGATCAGGATCAAGTGGAAAATGGGTATTAACAAAGGGGATATAAATAAGGTCTTGAGGATATCTCTCAAGAGAGAACCCGCAATAATGGATTCAAGTTAGATAAGTTTAGATTTAGAAAGGATACGGAAAGTATTGGTTTGGAAAGGGTGTTGATGAGTGGAACAGTCTGCCTAGTAGGGTTTGGCTAGGACCTTGGGTAGTTTCAAATTTAGGTTGGATAAATTCATGAGTGAGAGGGGTTGGATTTGGTGGGACTCGCATGAGTGGGAATTGTCAAGCTTTTTCTTGGGTAGCTTTGAAAATTGGGTTGAGCAAATATTCTGTTAGTGGGATGGATTGTGAAGGACCTGCCTAGTATGGGCCAACAGGCCTGCTGCAGTGTTCCTCCTTTCTTATGTTCTTATGTTCTTATGTTCTTAGAGAGAACCGCAATAATGGATTCAAGTTAGATAAGTTTAGATTTAGAAAGGATATAGGAAAGTATTGGTTTGGAAATAGGGTAGTTGATGAGTGGAACAGTCTGCCTAGTAGGGTTATTGAAGCAAGGACCTTGGGTAGTTTTAAATTTAGGTTGGATAAATTCATGAGTGAAAGGGGTTGGATTTGAGTGGGAATTGCACATGAGTAAATAAAATTATCAAAACTTATTTCTTGGGTAGCATTGAAAATTAGGTTGAACAAATATTCTGTTAGTGGGATGGAATGTGAAGGACCTGCCTAGAATGGGCCAACAGGCCTGCTGCAGTGTTCCTCCTTTCTTATGTTCTTATGTAATTATTCTTCAGTTTTTTAACTATTCCTTACCTTCTATGATATGGTTTGCCTACTTTTTGTACACTGTGCTCATGTTGAGTCCTTCATTCTTCCCATACATGTGCAGTTGAAACATGTCATCAACCAACATATAGTTAATTTAATTGCCCATCGGAAGATTGTTGCTGTCTGAGACCATTTTCCTGCAATTGTTTGAAGAAAAAAAAACTAACACTAAATGCTACCGTCTAGGACCGTGTTATGGGGTGAGACACAAAGGTGTGGTCCAGGACCGTGTTATGGGGTGAGACACAAAGGTGTGGTCCAGGACCGTGTTACGGGGTGAGACACAAAGGTGTGGTCCAGGACAGTGTAATGGGGTGAGACACAAAGGTGTGGTCCAGGACCGTGTTATGGGGTGAGACACAAAGGTGTGGTCCAGGACCGTGTTATGGGGTGAGACACAAAGGTGTGGTCCAGGACCGTGTTATGGGGTGAGACACAAAGGTGTGGTCTAGGACCGTGTTATGGGGTGAGACACAAAGGTGTGGTCCAGGACCGTGTTATGGGGTGAGACACAAAGGTGTGGTCCAGGACCGTGTTATGGGGTGAGACACAAAGGTGTGGTCCAGGACCGTGTTATGGGGTGAGACACAAAGGTGTGGTCTAGGACCGTGTTATGGGGTGAGACACAAAGGTGTGGTCCAGGACCGTGTTATGGGGTGAGACACAAAGGTGTGGTCCAGGACCGTGTTATGGGGTGAGACACAAAGGTGTGGTCCAGGACCGTGTTATGGGGTGAGACACAAAGGTGTGGTCCAGGACCGTGTTATGGGGTGAACACAAAGGTGTGGTCTAGGACCGTGTTATGGGGTGAGACACAAAGGTGTGGTCCAGGACCGTGTTATGGGGTGAGACACAAAGGTGTGGTCCAGGACCGTGTTATGGGGTGAGACACAAAGGTGTGGTCCAGGACCGTGTTATGGGGTGAGACACAAAGGTGTGGTCCAGGACCGTGTTATGGGGTGACACACAAAGGTGTGGTCTAGGACCGTGTTATGGTGTGAGACACAAAGGTGTGGTCCAGGACCGTGTTATGGGGTGAGACACAAAGGTGTGGTCCAGGACCGTGTTATGGGGTGACACACAAAGGAGTGGTCCAGGACCGTGTTATGGGGTGATGCTGGACATTTTACTACCACACATTTTGATAAGTTTGCTAAAAATCTGAATGTGTTTTCACTGGCTTCCTGTTACTCCTGTTGACTCCATTATCACACGTCGAATACCTTGGCAGAATCCGTGTAGACTACATCAGTATTTACATTACTAAAGTATTTTCTTTTCTTTCCAAGTTCTCCATAATTTTATCGTAGTGATGCAGCAGTTGTGACAGCCAGGATATTCCTACTCTAAAGCCATGTTGACTTTTTGTTGTGTAATTCATGTTTCTCCATGAATTTACTAACTTGATGTCCCAGCATTCATTCAATGATTTTTATAATGTGTGATATTAGTGTTTCAGGTCTGTAGTTTTCTTGCCGTACTGTCCACTCTCCTGATGAAGGGTTGTCTGCTCTTTGTAAAGCCTCTTTAACTTGACTGGACGTCTGCATGGCTCAACAGCAGCACCACGACACGTTCCCGACACATGCCATACTGTGCATATCCTTCGGTCACCTCATTGTTTACTCTGACTCCTGTATAATTAATAAACTTATGGTATGTTATGTCACGATAATAAAGTATATTAAGAGAGAGACTACGAGTGAGCTGCAGTTATATTAAGTTCCTTTATGCGGATATTTAAGTTAAAATATTAAGGAACAATGTTTAAAGGGTCGCAAATTTGTTATCCTCAAAAAATTAACAATTTCGCATTTGTTAATTCCTAAACTAATGGGAGTTATTCTGTTATGTCGCGTCTGTGATGTTAGACACGATGTTGTCACCTCTGTGATGTTAGACATGATGTTGTCACCTATGTGATGTTAGACACCTTGTTATGTCACCTATGTGATGCTAGACACGTTATGTCACCTCTGTGATGCTAGACACGATGTTATGTCACCTCTGTGATGCTAGACACGTTGTTATGTCACCTATGTGATGCTAGACACGTTATGTCACCTCTGTGATGCTAGACACGATGTTATGTCACCTCTGTGATGCTAGACACGTTGTTATGTCACCTCTGTGATGCTAGATACGTTGTTATGTCACCTCTGTGATGCTAGACACGTTGTTATGTCACCTCTGTGATGCTAGACACGTTGTTATGTCACCTCTGTGATGTTAGACACGTTGATATGTCACCTCTGTGATGCTAGACACGTTGTTATGTCACCTCTGTGATGCTAGACACGATGTTATGTCACCTCTGTGATGTTAGACACGTTGTTATGTCACCTCTGTGATGCTAGACACGTTGTTATGTCACCTCTGTGATGTTAGACACGTTGTTATGTCACCTCTGTGATGCTAGACACGTTATGTCACCTCTGTGATGCTAGACACGTTGTTATGTCACCTCTGTGATGCTAGACACGTTGTTATGTCACCTCTGTGATGCTAGACACGTTATGTCACCTCTGTGATGCTAGACACGTTATGTCACCTCTGTGATGCTAGACACGTTATGTCACCTCTGTGATGCTAAACACGTTATGTCACCTCTGTGATGCTAGACACGTTATGTCACATATGTGATGCTAGACACGTTATGTCACCTCTGTGATGCTAGACACGTTATGTCACCTCTATGATGCTAGACACGTTATGTCACCTCTGTGATGCTAGACACGTTATGTCACCTCTGTGATGCTAGACACGTTATGTCACATATGTGATGCTAGACACGTTATGTCATATATGTGATGCTAGACACGTTATGTCACATATGTGATGCTAGACACGTTATGTCATATATGTGATGCTAGACACGTTGTTATGTCACCTATGTGATGTTAGACACGTTGTTATGTCACCTCTGTGATGTTAGACACGTTGTTATGTCACCTCTGTGATGTTAGACACGTTGTTATGTCACCTCTGTGATGTTAGACACGTTGTTATGTCACCTATGTGATGCTAGACACGTTGTTATGTCACCTCTGTGATGCTAGACACGTTGTTATGTCACCTATGTGATGCTAGACACGTTATGTCACCTCTGTGATGCTAGACACGTTGTTGTCACCTCTGTGATGTTAGACACGTTGTTAGTTGTCAGCAACTTCCCAGTTAGAGAATGTTAGCACAGAGGCATCACGCAGACTCTCGCTAAATTAGCTAAACCTCTGTTTTTTTCAAGTGTAAGACTACATTCCGAAACTAATGGTCATTTACTAAGTACTAATGACTCTTAAAATTATAGATAAAACACAGGATAAATTAGAGTTAAGAATTTTAGAGCATGTAAATATTAGGAAGCTGAAGAGTGAGCTTAATAATTACGCCTCTCACTCTGCATAAAAACTCTCATGGTTAAAGTAACTTTCTCTCTCCCGCATGTCTGCAACGTCTCTCATATGTCTGCAACATCTCTCCCACATGTCTGCAACGTCTCTCCCACATGTCTGCAACATCTCTCCCACATGTCTGCAACATCTCTCCCACGTCTGCAACATCTCTCCCACGTGTCTGCAACATCTCTCTCACATGTCTGCAACATCTCTCTCATATGTCTGCAACATCTCTCCCACATGTCTGCAACATCTCTCCCACGTGTCTGCAACATCTCTCTCACATGTCTGCAACATCTCTCTCACATGTCTGCAACATCTCTCTCATATGTCTGCAACATCTCTCCCACATGTCTGCAACATCTTTCCCACGTGTCTGCAACATCTCTCTCACATGTCTGCAACATATCTCCCACATGACTGCAACATCTCTCCCACGTGTCTGCAACATCTCTCTCACATGTCTGCAACATATCTCCCACATGACTGCAACATCTTTCCCACATGTCTGCAACATCTCTCCCACATGTCTGCAACATCTCTCCCACCTGTCTGCAACATCTCTCCCACATGTCTGCAACATCTCTCTCATGTGTCTGCAACATTTACCATGTTGCTCTCCTCTCCATCCTCTTTAATGCCTTTTGCCTTTTTCTAGACAGATCAGTTCGACATTGTATTAAAATAGTTCTCCCTGCTTGAGTTTCCTCTTATTGTTGAACTGGGTTTGACCCCTGTCTTGACCTCTGTTTTTTATATTTTGTACAAGTGTTGTAATGTGTGTGTTTTTTAAGATCCTGATGACAGTGATAGATTTCACCGAAATCTTTGCATTTTATGAGGAAAAGTCTTCCATTTACGTATTTATTTAGGTAATGGAATACAATTTACGATGGAAAATTAATCAATTATCTTCACAATACATCTTTGGGATATACAGCAACAGATCACATTCACTATGTAATATACAACAAATAAAAATAATAAAGCTAGTCTTTCCCATCTGGTATGAAATGTAATTCTTCAAAAGCTCAGCATTAAATAGAAGAGTCATTATGTATATGGCCAGTATGCAAAAATCTCGAACAAGCAATCTAGGATGCAACACAGCCACAGGGGGAGTTGAACTGGCACTGGTCTGCTTGATGCCATCTCCTTCTAGCTAGAGTCGTTCCCATGAACGCATCTTCCTGGACCTCCTACTCATTTCTGCAACATTGCAAGCTCCTCATGATGTGTTGATTGTAACAAGAAAGGCCTAGAGCTATCATTCAACTCTCCCTGTGGTTGTTTTGCATGTATATTGGTGAAGAATGGATGTTTTGATATGAAGGAGGGTTGAATAAGTAGTGTGCTATTATACATGTAATGTGTCTAGCAATTGTGAGGGGTCATTTGTTTCATCCTGGGACGGAGTTACTTAGCCAGTGGTGTTATAGACGTGTAAACAGTCTCTCACATGATCTCGTACGAATCATCTTTCACAGGTGAGAATATCTGCGGGACACAGAGAGTTGAGACAGATCAGGGTACGGGAGAGGGTTTGATCCCATGCCAAGCAAGATCTAAACCTCACAGGTCTGTGTCGATACCTTAGTAAGTGGTGTTTCCTGCCCTTGACTCAAGCATCTTCTCTCTACACCTCCAGATGTACGAAGTGTTGATAAATGTTACTGGTAAAGCTGATTTTGAAACTAAAGATATCTTTAAGGTATATATTTCATGTTCATAGTCGTATCTGTAAATGACTTTATATTAGAAACAAGACTAAAAGATATTCATTAACTTAAATTATGTTAAACAAATATACTTAAAAAAATATGCCTGGGACCTTGATATATTTTGGACGAGAAATGTTGATTAATGTTTAAAATTTATATACTAAATATTCTCAGATAAATAATAAATATACTTTTTATTTGAGATTAACAAAAAATACCCACACTTTGGAAAAGGAAGTTATAACAACGTTTCGGTCCGTCCTTGACCATTGTCAAGTCACAAGTGAGCGGAGAAAAAGTAGAGAAGACCACTGGAAGGTCAGGAAGAGGGAGGGGGATCTTATTCTGTTTACTACTACTATTTGTATTGTGTTAGAAACTTTAAAATCCATCTGCCTACCTTCCCAGTTATGCTCATGGCCCTCATTTTGTGTGCAGTCACCCCATGATCACATTTGTAAAAGGCCTTTGCAAAATCTGTGTATCACATCTGCATTTTGGTTGTCTTGTAAAGTCTCCGTAATTCTGTCATAATGGTTCAGCAGCTGTGACAGGCATGATCGTCCTGCTCTAAAACCATACTGGTTTGGGTTATGCAGATTGTGATGCTCCATAATGCTTATAATTTGGCGTCTTATCACTCTTTCGAAGATTTTTATAACGTGAGAAGTTAGGGCTACTGGTCTGTAATTTTTAGCTAGTGCTCTACTACCTCCCTTATGCGGAGAAGCTATGTCTGCACTCTTTAAGGCCTCCGGTATTTCACCTAGATCTAGGCTCTTTCTCCAAAGAATACTGAGTGCTCGTTCTAGTGGTACTTTGCATTTTTTTATAAATAAGGAATAACATGAATCTGGTCCAGATGCTGAGTGAGTAGGCATGTTTTCTGTTTCTTTTACGAATTCTATAGGATTAGTACTAATGTCAGTTAGATGGTCTACGCAGCCTTTCGTAGGCCTATTGTAGGGCTCCTCTATTTTTTTTTATCATACTGCTGCTAATTATTTTATTACTACAAACTGTTACTACTGATGCTCCTCCTCCTCCTCTTCTTCCTCCTCCTCCTCCTCTTCTTCCTCCTGCTCCTCCTCTTCTTCTTCCTCCTCCTCCTCTTCTTCCTCCTCCTCCTCCTCTGTTCATTGATCTCTTTTTCTTGTTTTTTTCTACCTGTTCATCTTTTTGTTTGTCTATGTCTAAGTAAGATATAATTGGTTTAGAGCAGGTAAACTCTACATTGAATTTAAGGGATTAGAATATTCATAACTGGTAGTGCACAGGTATCATACAGTCTTGATGACTTTCATGTAGTTGGTAGACTTCAAACCCAATTAATTAAGAAATCTTACCTTAAAAATGCTTATTTATTATAACTGTGAATAGATGTGTGATGTTTCCATTATCTGCTTTACTTTTGCTCTTCCTCCCCAGCTTTAACCTCCTCCTACATCCACTCTTCTTCCCTTCTATTATTCCCTCCATCTCTCTCCCTCTTTGCCTCTTCTCAACCCCCAGCTCCTAAATATTTTCTTCCTTCCCTCCATATCCTACCCAACCTTTACCTTCCTCTCCCTCTCTCTCTCCTCCTCCATCCCACTCCTCTCCTCCTCCTCCGTCCCACTCCTCTCCTCCTCCTCCGTCCCACTCCTCTCCTCCTCCTCCGTCCCACTCCTCTCCTCCATCCCACTCAACTCCTCACCACCTCCATCCCACTCCTCTTCCGAGAAATATCTTTAAAGGTTCTTGCATAGAAAAATAAGAAAAACATTGAGTTATGACTCGAGGACCAAGAGTTAGAACTCATCTATGACTGAATGACAAGGTATAATGAACACTGGTCGATGTTCAAGGTTAGTGTTCCACAGGTAGACAACACAACAGCATCTGTAAACAAACTGTATATTTCGACTCCCAACTGGAGTCCTCATCAGGGTGTGTGATCGTTGGTGTGTGTACACAGAATAGGAAGAACTTCCAATACCAGACTACACCCTACATGATGACTTCACAGACTACTCCCTACATGATGACCTCCAAGACTACACCCTACATAACCTCCCAGACTACACCCTACATGATGACCTCCCAGACTACACCCTACATGATGACCTCCCAGACTACTCCCTACATGATAACCTCCCAGACTACACCCTACACGATGACCTTCTAGACTAAACCCTACATGAGGACCTCCCAGATTACGCCCTACATGGTGACCTCCAAGACTACACCCTACATGATGACCTCCAAGACTACACCCTACATGGTGACCTCCAAGACTACACCCTACATGATGACCTCCAAGACTACACCCTACATGATGACCTCCAAGACTACACCCTACATGATGACCTCCAAGACTACCGCTACATGATGACCTCCAAGACTACACCCTATATGATGACCTCCAAGACTACACCCTACATGATGACCTCCAAGACTACACCCTACATGATGACCTCCCAGACTACACCCTATATGAGGACCTCCCGGAGTACACAGTAAATGAGGACCTCCCAGACTACACCCTACATGAGGACTTCCCTGAGTACACAGTACATGATGACCTCCAAGACTACACCCTACATAACCTCCCAGACTACACCCTACATGATGACCTCCCAGACTACACCCTACATGATAACCTCCCAGACTACACCCTACACGATGACCTCCTAGACTACACCCTACATGAGAACCTCCCAGATTACGCCCTACATGGTGACCTCCAAGGCTACACCCTACATGATGACCTCCAAGACTGCACCCTACATGATGACCTCCCAGACTACACCCTACATAACCTCCCAGACTACGCCCTACATGGTGACCTCCAAGACTACACCCTACATGATGACCTCCCAGACTACACCCTACATGATAACCTCCCAGACTACACCCTACACGATGACCTCCTAGACTACACCCTACATGAGGACCTCCCAGATTACGCCCTAAATGATGACCTCCCAGACTACACCCTATATGAGGACCTCCCGGAGTACACAGTAAATGAGGACCTCCCAGACTACACCCTACATGAGGACTTCCCGGAGTACACAGTACATGATGACCTCCCAGACTACACCCTACATAACCTCCCAGACTACACCCTACATGATGACCTCCCAGACTACACCCTATATGAGGACCTCCCGGAGTACACAGTAAATGAGGACCTCCCAGACTACACCCTACATGAGGACTTCCCGGAGTACACAGTACATGATGACCTCCCAGACTACACCCTACATTACTCCCAGACTACACCCTACATGACTCCCAGACTACACCCTACATGACTCCCAGATTAAACCCTACATGACTCCCAGACTACACCCTACATGACTCCCAGACAATATGATTACTATGATTACTTTTGTCTTTGCAAAGTCCTTACAGATCACATCTGCATTTTGATTTTCTTCACTGACTTGGGTAATCCTGACATGATGGTTCCGCAGCTGTGAGAAGCATAATCTTTCTGCAATAATTCTAGGCTGGTTTGGATTGTGCAGATCACGCTTGTTTTACAGAGATAATAATGTGATATCTCTTCATCCTTTTAGATTTTGATGTGTGATGTTGTTGTTAACTGCCTGTAATTGTTTGCCGGAGCTCTGCTGTCTCTGTTTTGAAAAGGAGCCATGTAGACGAATGGTTCAGCGAACCGACAAGTTGATAAATTAGACACATATGCAACACTTGGGTATCTTTATTGAGGAAACGTTTCGCCACACAGTGGCTTCATCAGTCAATACAAAGGAGAATCGTAAAGAACAGGAGGAGTTTGAGGTAATCAGTCCCTCAACCTTGAGTCGATGCAATCAGTCCATCAATCTTGTAAAGAATACAGCATATGTGCGAAGAAGTAGCTTATATACCGTAGGCAGGTGAGGTGCAGCAGTCGTAGGTGGTGTCACATTTGACCAGTGTGGAAGTAGGTCGTGCCCAAGGGTTAGGCAAGTGAAGAATTCCCTGTATTAAGATCCCAAGATGCTGCTGTGTCAGACAGGAATGTAGATAAATGGTTCAGAGAACCTTTGTATGGACTGATGAAGCCACTGTGTGGCGAAACGTTTCCTCTTTAAAGATACCCAAGTGTTGCACATGTGTCTAATTTATCAAAAGGAGCCATGTTTGCATATTTGTGCCCCCCCTTATTTCACTTGTTTCTAAACTCTTTCTGTATAAAATTCAGAGCTCCTGCTAGTGGTATTTTGGATTTCTGACACCAGGGATTCCCTGTACAGTGTCACCAGGTGTCCTGGGAGACACATCATGATAATAGGTCAGGATATTGATCAATTATACACATGTGCAATTCTTGGGTATCTTTATTGTGGGAACGTTCCGCCACACAGTGGCTTCATCAGTCCAATACAAAGAAGAATAGTTGAAGATCAGAAGTTTGAGGTAATCAGTCCATCCATCTTGAAAATATTGATGGACTGATTACCTCAGACTCCTTATGATCTTCAAACCTTCTTGTTTGTATGGACTGATGAAGCCACTGTGTGGCAAAACGTTTCCTCAATAAAGCTACCCAAGAGTTGCACATGTGTGTAACTTATTAACTTGTAGGTTCTCTGAACTATTTATCTACAGGTCAGGATATTATCAAAAACAGACATCTTGGTTGAGATGTGAGTAGAGGGAGCCAGGTAGTAGAGGGAGCCAGGGAGTAGAGGAAGCCAGGGAGTAGAGGGAGCCAGGGAGTAGAGGGAGCCAGGGAGTAGAGGGAGCCAGGGAGTAGAGGGAGCCAGGGAGTAGAGGGAGCCAGGGAGTAGAGGAAGCCAGGGAGTAGAGGGAGCCAGGTAGTAGAGGGAGCCAGGGAGTAGAGGGAGCCAGGGAGTAGAGGGAGCCAGGGAGTAGAGGGAGCCAGGGAGTAGAGGGAGCCAGGGAACACATCAGCGAAAGACGTAGATGAGAAATAGCAACGTAAGAAAACACTTTTCAGTCTCAGGGCTGGAAATAGCTCAAATAATTTGAAGGGATGGTGAAGGTCAACCTCAAATACAGCGTCAAGTGGGGTTGTAATCGCGTCTTAAGGGGAGAAATCAGTGAAGCCGACGATTATGTAAAATGACGGGATCATAACTGGAGCCTGTGTTGAAGGCAACCTCTGTACACTGTTTTGAAAGTTGGAATAACAGAGCTCTAGAAGACAGAAACATGCAATGCCAGCCGATGAAGCTTGAAAGTCGGGGCCAGGAGCCAACCCTCAACCCCCCCCCCCTTCCCTACTTTCCACTCAAATAAATCGCAGAGTGCACACCCACACGTCACTACGTGTTGCAACTAAATTCACACGTCACACGTCACAATTCTCAACAAGGTTTGTGGTTTGTGGTGTGGTAGGTGGCGCCCTCGTCTCCCTGTGGCTGTGTCCATAATACTTCCTGAGTCATGAGCATTGTACACACATTTAAAGTCAAGGACAGACACAAGCACCTCAGTAATGTGCATTGTTATACATCTGTGGCAACACCAGACCTTATTATCCTCAGTGAATAACTGTTGTTATGCATTCATGGGGCAAGCGCTATGTCCATGGGGGTCACACAGCGCCTGGGGCAGTGGGAGGCGTTCAGGTTCGATCCAAGAGACGGACGGCAGGTCCAATTCGTTGGATCAAGATTCCTTCGCCGCCTTCAGGAAACCTCCGTTGAAGGGAGTGAATAAATAGATGAGCTCTGTATATTTTCTAACTGTGATATCTGACGGTCATATACCAAAACTTGCGCCCCTTTGTGTATAAGAACCCTCATCCTTTCCCTCCCCTCCCCCATCCGTCACCCGCATGCGAGTGGGGTGGGGAAGAATTTTCAGAAACTAGCATGTAACAATGATGTTAGGAAGTCGGAGATATTTCAAGTATGTGGTTGAAGCTTGAGTAAGCTTGCTTGAGTAAGCTTGCTTGAGTAAGCTTCATGGTTGTGGATAATTTTGAATTTTCCTGAATTCAGCATGTGTAAATTTGAATAATATAATAATCGGGTATTAAAATGTGATGCTGATTTGACCCATCGAGAAATTTTAAGTGAATGGGGGTATGGAACAGCCGTAGAGTGACGTGGACAGGAAGGAGACGCCATATTGAAAACTGAATGTATGAACACTGGTCCTTTAATTGTGCAATGTAATTGGGCGTCAACAAATTTCAGTGGGTGTATATCAGCCTCAATCCGCAATTTAAAAATTGCTGACACGTTCCCACTGAAGAATTGGGATAAACATTGTGGAAAACCTTTACAATTTGGCAACAAGAACGGAAAAATAGAGGACACCGATTCTCCCAGGAGCACACCTCAGCTAAGTGATGCTTACCCATAATGTACAGAAGTTTTGCGTTGGCCATCGTTAATTCTAGCTGTTTTGGTAGCTTTAGGGTGTGTTTCCAAAAAAAAAATAATTATGATCCAGTAATTAAATGGTAAGTGGTAATATGAATTACCTTTCTAATAACACTATTATAATTTATGTACAATAATTATATTCTGTGTACCCAGCAAGCCTAATCATATACAGTCCACACAACTTTAATTTATCAGAGTAGCTGTTTTTAATGTTTTAATTATTAATTTAATGTCAGGTCTAGCTTTTTGTGAGAGTGGTGATGAAGTGGGCATCGAGGGAATGACAGTTCTGCGACCTACTGTGACTAAGTCCCACTTAGCTCACCCAAATTACTTGCACGTAATAATTCAGGTAATACCTTGTAAACCTCATGCAGGTAATTGCTCACATAATAATAATTCACAATGGTAATAAGTGTGGTAAACTATTCTAACATTTCTTTGTATTGTTGTGTCACTGAACTGGTTCACGACGACAGCACTCCTCGTCCTCCCACTCTTACAGTTCCTTCCTCTTGACTACTTGTTGATGGTTCCGGGGGTCATCGACCCTTCCGGCGTGGTCTTGGCTCCATTAGCCTCCTGAATGATAGCCTGGTCTTTTCCAAGACCAGGCCATCATGCAGGAAAGATGGAAAGATCTCGCAACTTTCATAGGGTAGGTAACACATGGTGGATTTTTGACGTGTGAGGTATAATGTCTAGCTAGATTGCGTGTGGCTTATATGGGAGTCGCTGGAATGAATATTGCTGATATGTGAGTAGGGTGCAACTCTTCTTATGTGCGGATCGCTGGAACGCATATGTTTTACAGTATGTGAATCTTTGGAACGGGTTTTACAGTATGTGGACCACTTGAATGTGTGGAGTTGTAACGAACGCAGCCGAGGTGTAAGAGCCAAAGACCACCAAGGGAAAAGTTAGACTTACCCTTCCCCAGCTCTGAAGACAACGTCTGGGTGTGTAAAGGGTGAAGGCAGAGGACGGTTCTGTTGACGCTCTTCTACTAGGCTCAGACGAGGGCTGGGGTCCACACCCTTGAGCTTATGGTCTGAAAAACAGAGAACGGAGATGAACATCCAACAGGTGAAAGGAAGCATGTAAACACTAATGACTTAATAGCAAGAATTGTACTTCAACTTGTACTGGTAAGATAAATAAATATACACACTGGTGTGTTATTGGCCCTCAGGTGTCCTTGGATAAATAAAATTCGAATGTCACGTATAAGAACACAAAGGTGAAGGTTCACGGACTGATCCTCAGTCACCAGAGTGTGTGAAGTCTTGAGTGGTTGTTTGCCAGACGGAGAGGGAGTTGTAATGGGGTCAACGGTCATCTGTGACAAATTACAACTGAATGAAAAAATTCGTAATGTCACTGAAAGAAAACAAAACGTAAAAAGCTTGGGAATAATAATGTCTGGAAATAATAGGTTGAATTATGAGAACTTTCGAAGCAGCAGAATTTCCCACAGTAATGGTATCATTTATATAAATGTTCTCACGTCTCGAATATTTTGTGCTCACCGAAATTTTCCAGGCAGGTGAGGTACCAGAGCTGGAAAACGGGTAAGTTATTTACTTCCCTTATAACATCAATTAAATATACATACTACTGGTATGAATCCATAAAGCGAATATATCACTTGGAAGGGTGACGTGGGCACTGAGAACACATTCAACATCCAGGGCCCAAGACTCTTCAATCTTTTGCCCACAGATGTTAGAAATATTGACGAAATAAAGTTAAGAGACTTCATCGGAAAATGGACTGCTACCTCTAAGTGGTGTAAGATCAGCCAGGCTGTGATGGCTATGTACGCTGCTAACAGAAACAGATTAGTTGACCAGGCAGTCTCCAGTGAGGAGCATAGGTGCGGTGGGGACAATAAGGGAACACTCCATCAACATACGGGGTCCCAGACTATTCAACATTTTACCAGAAGATATCAGAAACACGGCTGGGACAAGTGTAGAAGTCTTCAAGAGGAAACTGGACAAGTATCTTCACCAGGTGCCAGATCAACCAGGCTGTGATGGATATGTGGGGTAGCGGGCCTCCAGCAGCAACAGCCTGGTTGACCAGGCGAGCACTAGACGAGCCTGGCCCATGGCCGGGCTCAGAGAGTAGAGAAACTCTCGAAACTCTTCAAAGGTATATCAAAGGTATAGCCTCGGGCAGAGCCCTGGAAGCCAGAGACAGGTAAACCATGTTCGAGTACCATTTAAATTAATAAAAAAAGCCAATCAAATTCTAGGTATCATCCATTTTTACCTCAGATTATAAGAATTATCAATCTGCTTTAAAAAATATTTTCTTCCCAACTTAATTACTGTATTTACAGCATGTAGAGGACACGACCTGACAACACTGGAACAAGTTCAAGGCTGCTACAACTACGAGGATCCGCTGAGAACACCATCACACGTCTACCAGAGAGGCTGCTACAGCTACGAGGATCCGCTGAGAACACCATCACACGTCTACCAGAGAGGCTGCTACAGCTACGAGGATCCGCTGAGAACACCATCACACGTCTACCAGAGAGGCTGCTACAGCTACGAGGATCCGCTGAGAACACCATCACACGTCTACCAGAGAGGCTGCTACACTACGAGGATCCGCTGAGAACACCATCACACGTCTACCAGAGCTGTACAGCTGAGATCCGCTGAGAACATCCACGTCTAAGAAACTAAAGTTTATGAATCTTCAGATGTACTGATGAGCAAGAAGCCCCAACATAATGGCTGCCAAGACACACTGCACTGCTATTACTCGAATAATAAAAAAATATATATACAATTTATGCAAATGAAAAATCATCCCCACTTTTATAAAACAGTAAAAGAACACGAACATTAACCACACTAACAGCCGCTTAGGCAGCAGAAACAGCAGAACTGGAGAATGTAACCGTGACTGGTAGTATGAATTCAAACACCGGAATTATTGGAAATACATGAGATCCCTTTAACTGTACTCCCAGAAACATAGACGAAGATACAGAACCTGAGGAAACAAGATGGACGACAGACTGCGACATACTCTCAATGAAAAGCTGCAATGAGAACACTAAGAGTGAACTCAGTATATGTAAAGTGACCAAGAGTTTTCAACACTCTTTCCATACTTGATACTTTTACCAACAGACAGCATCTAGCTGGCCTCGACAGTGACCCTGAGAAGTTACTAAAGTTCCTTTCTGAGTTCTTTTCCGGGTGAGGACGAAGTTAATAACACTGTGTGAGGACGAAGTTACTAACACTGTGTGAGGACGAAGTTACTAACACTGGGTGAGGACGTAGTTACTAACACTGTGTGAAGACGTAGTTACTAACACTGGGTGAGGACGGAGTTACTAACACTGGGTGAGGACGTAGTTACTAACACTGTGTGAGGACGTAGATACAAACACTGTGTGAGGACGAAGTTACTAACACTGTGAGGACAAAGTTACTAACACTGTGTGAGGACGAAGTTACTAACACTGTGTGAGGACGAAGTTACTAACACTGGGTGAAGACCAAGTTACTAACACTGGGTGAGGACCAAGTTACTAACACTAGGTGAAGACGTAGTTACTAACACTGGGTGAGGACGTAGTTACTAACACTGTGTGAAGACGTAGTTACTAACACTGTGTGAGGACGAAGTTACTAACACTGTGAGGACAAAGTTACTAACACTATGTGAGGACGAAGTTACTAACACTGGGTGAAGACGTAGTTACTAACACTGTGTGACGACGAAGTTACTAACACTGTGTGAGGACGAAGTTACCAACACTGGGTGAAGACGTAGTTACTAACACTGTGAGGACGTAGTTACTAACACTGTGTGAAGACGTAGTTACTAACACTGTGTGAGGACGTAGTTACTAACACTGTGTGAGGACGTAGTTACTAACACTGTGTGAAGACGTAGTTACTAACACTGTGTGAGTACGAAGTTACTAACACTGTGTGAGGAAGAAGTTACTAACACTGTGTGAAAACGTAGTTACTAACACTATGTGAGGATGAATTACTAACACTGTGTGAAGACGTAGTTACTAACACTGTGTGAAGACGTAGTTACTAACAGTGTGTGAAGACGTAGTTACTAACAGTGTGTGAGGACGAAGTTACTAACACTGGGTGAGGACGAAGTTACTAACAGTGAGTGAAGACATAGTTACTAACACTGTGTGAAGACGTAGTTACTAACACTGGGTGTGGACGAAGTTACTAACACTGGGTGTGGACGAAGTTACTAACACTGTGTGAAGTCGTAGTTACTAACACTGTGTGAAGACGTAGTTACTAACACTGTGTGAAGACGTAGTTACTAACACTGGGTGAGGACGAAGTTACTAACACTGTGTGAAGACGTAGTTAATAACACTGTGTGAAGACGTAGTTACTAACACTGTGTGAAGACGTAGTTACTAACACTGTGTGAAGACGTAGTTACTAACACTGTGTGAGGACGTAGTTACTAAAACTATGTGGGGAAGATACTAACACTGGGTGAGGACGAAGTTACTAACACTGTGTGAGGACGAAGTTATTAACACTGGGTGAGGACGAAGTTACTAACATTATGTGAGGACGAAGTTACTAACATTGGGTGAGGACGAAGTTACTAACACTTTGTGAAGACGAAGTTACTAACATTATGTGAGGACGAAGTTACTAACATTGGGTGAGGACGAAGTTACTAACACTGTGTGAAGACGTAGTTACTAACACTGTGTGAGGACGAAGTTACTAACACTGTGTGAAGACGAAGTTACTAACATTATGTGAGGACGAAGTTACTAACATTGGGTGAGGACGAAGTTACTAACACTTTGTGAAGACGTAGTTACTAACACTGTGTGAAGACGTAGTTACTAACACTGGGTGAGGACGTAGTTACTAACACTTTGTGAAGACGAAGTTACTAACACTGTGTGAAGACGTAGTTACTAACATTATGTGAGGACGAAGTTATTAACATTGGGTGAGGACGAAGTTACTAACACTGGGTGAGGACGAAGTTACTAACACTTTGTGAAGACGTAGTTACTAACACTGTGTGAAGACGTAGTTACTAACACTGGGTGAGGACGAAGTTACTAACACTGTGTGAAGACGAAGTTACTAACACTGGGTGAAGACGAAGTTACTAACATTATGTGAGGACGAAGTTATTAACATTGGGTGAGGACGAAGTTACTAACATTGGGTGAGGACGAAGTTACTAACACTTTGTGAAGACGTAGTTACTAACACTGTGTGAAGACGTAGTTACTAACACTGGGTGAGGACGTAGTTACTAACACTTTGTGAAGACGAAGTTACTAACACTGTGTGAAGACGTAGTTACTAACATTATGTGAGGACGAAGTTATTAACATTGGGTGAGGACGAAGTTACTAACACTGGGTGAGGACGAAGTTACTAACACTGTGTGAAGACGAAGTTACTAACACTGGGTGAAGACGAAGTTACTAACATTATGTGAGGACGAAGTTACTAACACTTTGTGAGGACGTAGTTACTAACACTGTGTGAGGACGTAGTTCCTAACACTGTGTGAGGGACGTAGTTACTAACACTGGGTGAGGACGAAGTTACTAACACTGTGTGAAGACGAAGTTACTAACACTGTGTGAGGACGTAGTTACTAACACTGGGTGAGGACGTAGTTACTAACACTGGGTGAGGACGTAGTTACTAACACTGGGTGAGGACGTAGTTACTAACACCGGGTGAGGAAGTAGTTACTAACACTGGGTGAGGACGTAGTTACTAACACCGGGTGACGAAGTAGTTACTAACACTGGGTGAGGAAGTAGTTACTAACACTGGGTGAGGAAGTAGTTACTAACACTGGGTGAGGACGTAGTTACCAACACTGGGTGAGGAAGTAGTCACTAACACTGGGTGAGGAAGTAATAAACTTCCCGTGAGTACAAGGTGGACAGTAAACATCCGTCAGCTACAACAGCGGCAATAATATAAACATTCAAGTCACGATAATTAACATAGACACAGGAAGCGGCGATGGAAGTAACAGCAGCATCAACAACAGTAACAGCAGCAGCAGCAGCAGCAACAACAGCAGCGACAACAGTAACAGTAGCAGCAACTGCAGCAGCAACAGCAGTAACAACAGCAGCGACAACAGTAACAGTAGCAGCAACAGCAGCAACAGCAGTAACAACAGCAGCGACAACAGTAACAGTATCAGTCACAGCAGCAGCAGTAACAACAGAAGCAGTAACAGCAGCAGCAGCAGTAACAGCAATAACAGTAACAGCAACAACAGCAGCAATAACAGCAGCAACAACAGCAGCAACAACAGCAGTAGCGGTAGTAGCAGCAATAGCACAGCAGAAGCAACAGTATCAGCAGCAACAGCATCAACATCAGCAAGAGCAGCAACAGAAACAGCAGCAGCAACAGAAACAGCAGCAGCAGCACAGCATCATTAGCAGCAACAGCAATAGTAGGAAGCAACAACGGCAGGAATACAGCATAGTAAGCAGAGGCGATACCAAAACAGTAGTAACGGGAGCAACATCAACGGCATCAACCAGCAAGAGAACAGCAGCACCATCACCATCAACCAGCAAGAGAACAGCAGCACCATCACCATCAACCAGCAAGAGAACAGCAGCACCATCACCATCAACCAGCAAGAGAACAGCAGCACCATCACCATCAACCAGCAAGAGAACAGCAGCACCATCACCATCAACCAGCAAGAGAACAGCAGCACCATCACCATCAACCATCAAGAGAACAGCAGCACCATCACCATCAACCAGCAAGAGAACAGCAGCACCATCATCATCAACCAGCAAGAGAACAACAGCACCATCACCATCACCATCAACCAGCAAGAGAACAGCAGCACCATCACCATCAACCAGCATGAGAACAGCAGCACCATCACCATCAACCAGCAAGAGAACAGCAGCACCATCACCATCAACCAGCAAGAGAACAGCAGCACCATCAGCATCAACCAGCAAGAGAACAGCAGCACCATCAGCATCAACCAGCAAGAGAACAGCAGCACCATCACCATCAACCAGCAAGAGAACAGCAGCACCATCACCATCAACCAGCAAGAGAACAGCAGCACCATCACCATCAACCAGCAAGAGAACAGCAGCACCATCAGCATCAACCAGCAAGAGAACAGCAGCACCATCACCATCAACCAGCAAGAGAACAGCAGCACCATCACATCAACCAGCAACGTGAACAGCAGCACCATCACCATCAACCAGCAAGGAACAGCAGCACCATCACCATCAACCAGCAAGGAACAGCAGCACCATCACCATCAACCAGCAAGAGAACAGCAGCACCATCACCATCAACCAGCAACGTGAACAGCAGCACCATCACCATCAACCAGCAAGAGAACAGCAGCACCATCATCATCAACCAGCAACGTGAACAGCAGCACCATCACCATCAACCAGCAAGAGAAGAGCAGCACCATCATCATCAACCAGCAAGAGAACAGCAGCACCATCATCATCAACCAGCAACGTGAACAGCAGCACCATCACCATCAACCAGCAAGAGAACAGCAGCACCATCACCATCATCATCAACCAGCAACGTGAACAGCAGCACCATCACCATCAACCAGCAAGAGAACAGCAGCACCATCAGCATCAACCAGCAAGAGAACAGCAGCACCATCACCATCACCATCAACCAGCAAGAGAACAGCAGCACCATCACCATCAACCAGCAACGTGAACAGCAGCACCATCACCATCAACCAGCAAGAGAACAGCAGCACCATCATCATCAACCAGCAAGAGAACAGCAGCACCATCACCATCAACCAGCAACGTGAACAGCAGCACCATCACCAGCAACCAGCAACGTGAACAGCAGCACCATCACCATCAACCAGCAACGTGAACAGCAGCACTATCACCATCAACCAGCAAGAGAACAGCAGCACCATCACCATCAACCATCAAGAGAATAGCAGCACCATCACCATCAACCAGCAAAAGAACAGCAGCACCATCACCATCAACCAGAAACGTGAACAGCAGCACCATCACCATCAACCAGCAACGTGAACAGCAGCACCATCACCATCAACCATCAAGTGAACAGCAGCACCATCACCATCAACCAGCAACGTGAACAGCAGCACCATCACCATCAACCAGCAAGAGAACAGCAGCACCATCAGCATCAACCAGAAAGAGAACAGCAGCACCATCACCATCAACCATCAAGTGAACAGCAGCACCATCACCATCAACCAGCAACGTGAACAGCAGCACCATCACCATCAACCAGCAAGTGAACAGCAGCACCATCACCATCAACCATCAAGTGAACAGCAGCACCATCACCATCAACCAGAAACGTGAACAGCAGCACCATCACCATCAACCAGAAACGTGAACAGCAGCACCATCACCATCAACCAGAAACGTGAACAGCAGCACCATCACCATCAACCAGAAACGTGAACAGCAGCACCATCACCATCGACCAGAAACGTGAACAGCAGCACCATCACCATCAACCAGCAACGTGAACACCATCACCATCACCATCAACAACAAAAATTAACACAAACCAACAACAAGGGAAAAACTGAGCCACAAATAGCATAAACTATTATAATTCTGGTGAGGTGAGAAGTGCGACTTGACAGTCAATGAAGTCAAACTGCGCACCAGTCATACAGGACATCCAGACCTGCGTACCAGTCATACAGGACATCCAGACCTGCGTACCAGTCGAAAGCAAAAGGACATCCAGACCAAAGCGCACCAGTCTGCAGGACATCCAGACCTGCGTACCAGTCGCAAGACATAAAGACCTGCGTACCAGTCGTGCAGGACATAAAGAAAACCTGCAGCACCAGTCAGTGACAGGACCCTACCAGTCCTGCGCACCAGTCGTGCAGGACATCCAGACCTGCGTACCAGTCGTGCAGGACATCCAGACCTGCGTACCAGTCGAACAAGACATAAAGACCTGCGTACCAGTCGTGCAGGACATAAAGAAAAGCGCACCAGTCGTGCAGGACATCCAGTCCTGCGTACCAGTCGTGCAGGACATCCAGACCTGCGTACCAGTCGTACAGGACATAAAGACCTGCGCACCAGTCGTGCAGGACATCCAGACCTGCACACCAGTCGTACAGGACATAAAGACCTGCGCACCAGTCGTACAGGACATCCAGACCTGCGCACCAGTCGTACAGGACATCCAGACCTGCGCACCAGTCGTACAGGACATCCAGACCTGCGCACCAGTCGTACAGGACATCCAGACCTGCGCACCAGTCGTACAGGACATCCAGACCTGCGCACCAGTCGTACAGGACATCCAGACCTGCGCACCAGTCGTACAGGACATCCAGACCTGCGCACCAGTCGTACAGGACATCCAGACCTGCGCACCAGTCGTACAGGACATCCAGACCTGCGCACCAGTCGTACAGGACATAAAGACCTGCGCACCAGTCGTACAGGACATAAAGACCTGCACACCAGTCGTACAGGACATCCAGACCTACACACCAGTCGTACAGGACATCCAGACCTGCGCATCAGTCGTACAGGACATCCAGACCTGCGCACCAGTCGTGTAGGACAACCAGAACCGCGCACCAGTCGTTGCTGTTGGTGTCCCGCAGCCCCACACGTCCATCACAGCCTGGTTGATCTGACAAACATTGAGAAGTATTTCTTCACTGAAGGGCAAGAAACAGAAGGCCGAGGCTGCAACACTTCCTTACAACCCAACGTTTTGACGAGGAAACGTTTCGGTTCCCTCATGGACCATTATTAATGCTTGATAATGTTTCAGGAATGGTCGAAAAGTCGTCTGTAGTTTCTACAAGATACGTGATATTTGTGAATCTCTTGAGAGGAGGTGATGAGTGTGAGGTAACGTAGTGTCTGATACCAACACTGGAAGAGGTGATGAGTGTGAGGTAACGTAGTGTCTGATACTAACACTGGAGGAGGTGATGAGTGTGAGGTAACGTAGTGTCTGATACCAACACTGGAGGAGATGATGAGTGTGAGGTAATGTAGTGTCTGATACCAACACTGGAGGAGATGATGAGTGTGAGGTAACGTAGTGTCTGATACCAACACTGGAGGAGATGATGAGTGTGAGGTAACGTAGTGTCTGATACCAACACTGGAGGAGATGATGAGTGTGAGGTAACGTAGTGTCTGATACCAACACTGGAGGAGATGATGAGTGTGAGGTAACGTAGTGTCTGATACTAACACTGGAGGAAATAATGAGTGTGAGGTAACGTAGTGTCTGATACTAACACTGGAGGAAATAATGAGTGTGAGGTAACGTAGTGTCTGATACCAACACTGGAGGAGATGATGAGTGTGAGGTAACGTAGTGTCTGATACCAACACTGGAGGAAATAATGAGTGTGAGGTAACGTAGTGTCTGATACCAACACTGGAGGAGGTGATGAGTGTGAGGTAACGTAGTGTCTGATACCAACACTGAAGGAGGTGATTAGTGTGAGGTAACGTAGTGTCTGATACCAACACTGGAGGAGATAATGAGTGTGAAGTAACGTAGTGTCTGATACCAACACTGGAGGAGGTGATTAGTGTGAGGTAACGTAGTGTCTGATACCAACACTGGAGGAGATGATGAGTGTGAGGTAACGTAGTGTCTGATACCAACACTGGAGGAGGTGATTAGTGTGAGGTAACGTAGTGTCTGATACCAACACTGGAGGACGTGATTAGTGTGAGGTAACGTAGTGTCTGATACCAACACTGGAGGAGGTGATTAGTGTGAGGTAACGTAGTGTCTGATACCAACACTGGAGGAGGTGATGAGTGTGAGGTAACGTAGTGTCTGATACCAACACTGGAGGAGATGATGAGTGTGAGGTAACGTAGTGTCTGATACCAACACTGGAAGAGGTGATTAGTGTGAGGTAACGTGGTGTCTGATACCAACACTGGAGGTGATAAGTGTGAGGTAACGTAGTGTCTGATACCAACACTGGAAGAGGTGATGAGTGTGAGGTAACGTAGTGTCTGATACCAACACTGGAAGAGGTGATGAGTGTGAGGTAACGTAGTGTCTGATACTAACACTGGAGGAAATAATGAGTGTGAGGTAACGTAGTGTCTGATACCAACACTGGAAGAGGTGATGAGTGTGAGGTAACGTAGTGTCTGATACCAACACTGGAGGAGGTGATGAGTGTGAGGTAACGTAGTGTCTGATACCAACACTGGAGGAGGTGATGAGTGTGAGGTAACGTAGTGTCTGATACCAACACTGGAGGAGGTGATGAGTGTGAGGTAACGTAGTGTCTGATACCAACACTGGAAGAGGTGATTAGTGTGAGGTAACGTAGTGTCTGATACCAACACTGGAGGAGGTGATTAGTGTGAGGTAACGTAGTGTCTGATACCAACACTGGAAGAGGTGATGAGTGTGAGGTAACGTAGTGTCTGATACCAACACTGGAAGAGGTGATGAGTGTGAGGTAACGTAGTGTCTGATACCAACACTGGAGGAGGTGATGAGTGTGAGATAACGTAGTGTCTGATACCAACACTGGAGGAGGTGATGAGTGTGAGGTAACGTAGTGTCTGATACCAACACTGGAAGAGGTGATGAGTGTGAGGTAACGTAGTGTCTGATACCAACACTGGAGAAAATAATGAGTGAGGTAACGTAGTGTCTGATACCAACCTGGAGGAGATGATGAGTGTGAGGTAACAGTGTCTGATACTAACACTGGAGGAGATAATGAGTGTGAGGTAACGTAGTGTCTGATACCAACACTGGAGGAGGTGATGAGTGTGAGGTAACGTAGTGTCTGATACCAACACTGGAGGAGATGATGAGTGTGAGGTAACGTAGTGTCTGATACTAACACTGGAGGAGATGATGAGTGTGAGGTAACGTAGTGTCTGATACCAACACTGGAGGAGATAATGAGTGTGAAGTAACGTAGTGTCTGATACCAACACTGGAGGAGATAATGAGTGTGAAGTAACGTAGTGTCTGATACTAACACTGGGGATTTCGGCAAGGTGTGACAGAGGTACCGTATTTTCCGGCATATAAGGCGCACAACTTAAGTATTTTCCCGCATGTAAGGCCCACAACTGAAGTATTTTCCGGTATATAAGATGCAAAAGTGAAGTATCATAAATCAATAATCATATTCCAGGTTTAATTACCCTCTCACTTTACGCTAAACCCTACCATTGACCCTGACTTTGAGCACATAAGGCGCAGGGTGGTTCTCCAAGGCTTTTTTTGGTGGGGGAAACAGGCGCGTCTTATATGCCGGAAAATACGGTAACTACATTCTCGTGTCTGTTCTTCTCTATCTGTTTTTTCCTAGTAACTGTTGTTACATGTCTACGTCTGTCAGGGAGATGGGAAGTGCTAACCCGTTAAGATTTAGTGCTTCCCTCTGGACAGTAATAATAACATATAATAATTTAGGTCATAAAGGCAGATGCGAGTAGAAATTGAGGTAAGGTAAGGAAGCAGATGCCAGAGTATTAAGAAAACAGGAGAATAACAAGTAACAAAGAGTAAGTTGATTATACTTTAAGTGGGGGTAGAGGGTGCAGGCCATGGTATACTGAAGAAGCCTGACCTGTTGTTTCTCACGGGGAGAGAGAGAGAGAGAGAGAGAGAGAGAGAGGTCAGCAGTAACAGTCTTGTTAGTCAGGCCCTGATCAATCACGAGGCCTGGTCATGGACCAGGCCGCGGGGGCGTTGACCCCCAGAACAACCTCCAGGTAAGGGGGGTTATTATCGTACTTACCTTCACTTAATATTCTCTAGATCACTTTATAGTGCACCCTCGTTAAGAACGGCTCTTCAATAAATACATTAAATCAGGCACACGACACAGCAAAATACTCCCTAATGAACAGCAGGGATGCAGTGAGTACATTGAGGCAAAACTCAGTGTGAAGGGACCAAGACTTTTCAACGTTTTCCTTTCTTAATTATAGGAAGGATTATTAACAGACCCCTGCCTTTCTTCAAGAAAGAACTGGACGTGTTTCTCAAGTCGGTCCCTTGATCAGCCAGGCTGTAGTGCTTGTGCTGGACTTCGTGTGGCTAGCACCAACAGCCTGGTTGATCAAGCGAGGTCTGGAACCGGGCCGCGAGGGCGCTGATCTCGGAACACACTCCGGGTAAGAATGTTTATTCAGGTACATAAAGAGTTACATAAATTATCATACATAGCAGCAAATGTGTAGATTATAAAGGATAACCCAAGATAAGTCAAAGTGACTTATTTCCATTGGTGTCCTTGACTCCAGACAGCAATGTACATTGTTTCAGTGGAGGCGACACATCTCCAGCCTCGAGCATTGCTACATTCTAACATTAATCGTGGTGGTGAAATTAAAAAAATAATTTACCAAACTCAATACTAGAAAGATAAAAATTAATAAGTACAGCAGGACAAGCATGGTGGATTTTGCCCCGACGTGCTGGTTAAGAGGGCAGTGCCGACACTCACCCCGGCAGTGCCGACACTCACCCTGGCAGTGCCCACACTCACCCTGGCAGTGCCGACACTCACCCTGGCAGTGCCCACACTCACCCTGGCAGTGCCGACACTCACCCTGGCAGTGCCCACACTCACCCTGGCAGTGCCGACACTCACCCTGGCAGTGCCGACACTCACCCTGGCAGTGCCGACACTCACCCTGGCAGTGCCGACACTCACCCTGGCAGTGCCCACACTCACCCTGGCAGTGCCGACACTCACCCTGGCAGTGCCGACACTCACCCTGACAGTGCCGACACCGTCACAAGCTGACAGCCTCGACAGTACATACACACCATTGGCGATATCAACTCTATCCTTGGAGGAAGAGATAGACAATTTCCAGAAAGCAATTTTATTGAGAAGTTTCGCGTATAGAACCGGTTTGAGATACGAAACGTCTCACTAAAGTTTCTCTGTGTAAATTCTCTCTTGCACTAGTGGCCCTTGCACCAGCAGTCTCCGGTTCTATCCTCGTGAAGCAACTTCACACGTTGCAGAGCGAACGTTTCATTGCAACTTTATTAGGACCTGATAAAGGAGCAACAGGGCGAAACCTTGTCCAGATAAGAGTTTGCTCTCCAATACGTCATCAGTACGAGATATGGACCCAAAGCTCCAGGAACATCACAGGAATTGTCTGTTGCAAAAATACATGGATCACTACCTTCACAATACCATCATCTAACTGCAAGTTGAACGAGTAACCTGGAGTCACACTCAGCGAACATCAACAGTTGACTGTCATGAGTCAGTTGATGTTCTGGTGGTGTTGTCTGTGTTAGTGTCACTGGTGTATAAGGATGCACCCTACACTTGTAAACAGTGGAGGCACAGACGTGAACATTGACGTTTTAGTGACGAGGGTTTAGGGGTGACTGTGGTGGGATTATGAAGAGGGTGAGGGGGACGGAAGAGGAAGAGGGAGGGGGGAAATGAATAGGGTAGGGAAGGGAGAGGGGAAGGAACAGGACAGGGGAAAAGAGGAGGGAGGAAGGAAGAGAAAGGAGAAAAGAGATGCAATAGGAAAGATAGGGACAGAGTGAGGTGGAAGGGAAAGCGGGACTGTATGGGACCAGGGAAGTGGAAAGTGAGGAGGAGGGGGAGAAGTGAGGGGTGAGAGAGGAAATGCGGGGAGGGAGAAAGAGGAAGCAGAATTTTAAGTGACAGCGAGTAAGGGAGAAGAAAATTATTGGTAACATTGAAGGTTTGGAGTGGGTGGCAGGAAGGCAGGAGTGGGTGGCAGGAAGGTTGGAGTGGGTGGCAGGAAGGCAGGAGTGGGTGGCAGGAAGGTTGGAGTGGGTGGCAGGAAGGCTGGAGTGGGTGGCAGGAAGGTTGGAGTGGGTTTCAGGAAGGCTGGAGTGAGTGGCAGGAAGGCTGGAGTGGATGCCAGGAAGGGTGGAGTGGGTGGCAGGAAGGTTGGAATGAGTGGCAGAAAGGGTGGAGTGGGTGGCAGGAAGGTTGGAATGAGTGGCAGAAAGGGTGGAGTGGGTGGCAAGAAGGCTGGAGTGGGTGGCAGGAAGCCTGGAGTGGATGCCAGGAAGGGTGGAGTGGGTGGCAGGAAGGTTGGAATGAGTGGCAGAAAGGGTGGAGTGGGTGGCAAGAAGGCTGGAGTGGGTGGCAGGAAGGTTTGAGTGGATGCCAGGAAGGCTGGAGTGGGTGGCAGGAAGGTTGGAATGGGTGGCAGAAAGGCTGGAGTGGGTGGCAAGAAGGCTGGAGTGGGTGGCAAGAAGGCTGTAGTGGGTGGCAGGAAGGCTGTAGTGGGTGGCAGGAAGGCTGTAGTGGGTGGCTCTCTACCTTTCAGTGGAGGCATTTTGCACCGTCTGTCAAGTCTCTTATTGTCATACCGTGTTTTAAGTGTTCATTTTGGGGATCAGTTCCTCCGGGATTTTCCAGGTGTAAATTATTATGTACCTTTCTCGCCTACCATCCAAGAAATACAGATGAAGGGATTTCAATCGTTCCCAGGTGACCGTCAGTATACCAGCCTGTGGAGACCAGTGATGACTTGAGTGTCATCACTGGCTCAGTATTTCTTGTCTTGAAAGTTCTAGTTATCCAGCCTATAATATTCCCTGTGGTGGCAATGACATCATTGTGATCTTGAATGTGAGATCTTCCGACATCATTACTCCCAGGTCTATCACATGGAACTTTCCTTCTGTCAAATTATTTGAATTTGTGTTGTAAACCGTCTGTCTTTATCTTCTCCATAGCGGAGCAACTAAAACTTGTCTACGTTAAACACCACAGTGTTGTTTGAGGCGGAAGACCTGACTTGTATCCACTTGAGGATTCACCGTGACGGACGCCACTGAGAGATTCTGGTGTCATCAGCATAAGATGCTATGATTTATGTCATTGTCAGTGTAGGATATATGAATGAGAGAGAGAGGTGGGGTGAGTACACGGACCTTGACGAACAAAGCTTTTCATTGTGTCAGCCTCTGACTTTATTTACCACTGTCTGAATTCTGTTTGTTAAGAAGTTATATATGTATCTATCTGCCCACTCTTCCAGGTATTCATTTTGCACCTATTTTATGAGCAGTTACACCATGGTCGCACTTGTCGTACGCTTTTTGCAAAAATCAGTGTACTCTTTAGACTAGACTGGCAAGGAAGGCAATAACATGTGGCAGGAAGAGAGAGAGAGAGAGAGAGAGAGAGAGAGAGAGAGAGAGAGAGAGAGAGAGAGAGAGAGAGAGAGAGAGAGAGAGAAAGAATGGTAGTGGGATAACTCAACAATCAGGAATGTACCTTCACTGTTGTTGTTGCTGTTGTTGTTGTTGTTGCATTCGTTAGGAAACCCCCTGACCTCCTCATCCCCCCGACACAGGTCTTGCTTATAATGTGACTGGGTCAGTTGTACATAGTACCTACCACTACGGTGGACCATGGCTGGGGTAGCGAGGCTGGGATGAGGCATGACTGTGTCAGAACACAGGAAGCTGGGGTAGCAAGCCTGAGGTGAGGCATGACTGTGTCAAAACACAGGAAGCTGGGGTAGCAAGCCTGGGGTAAGGCATGACTGTGTCAAAATACAGGAAGCTGGGGAAGCAAGCCTGGGGTAAGGCATGACTGTGTCAAAATACAGGAAGCTG